>JARYGA010042312.1:0-46305 GCA_030545235.1 Helianthus tuberosus
TTATGTGGAAGCATGTTGAGCGCGACATACATGATTGGATACATGACACTTAGAAAATACCTAGATATATGTGTAATTTTGTACTTTAATATATATATATATATATATATATATAATATAGAGATACAGATGCATAGTATATTTGATTTTCAGTTGTAGTTTGTAATAGATGCATATATATGAAAAAGAGTAAAAGTCGCAATGATCGACGTTTTTAGCAAACTTGTTCGTGTGATTGTGTATAACTAATTATACTCAATTTTATTCTGTAATAATTAATACCTGATAAATGTTTACAATTCAGATGCCGAACGAAGTAAATCAGGAAAACCAGAATAATGAGAATAACGTAAACCAAACAGATAACAGTGCCATCCAACATATAGTAGCACAAGGAATTATAGATGCTATGCCTTATATTATCAAGACTGTTAAAGAAGCAGATAAATCTGCAAATGGAAGTAAACGTTAACACACTGAACCAAGTCACAGTGTGAATAATGACAACTGACCTATTATCCAAGCTCCAATTCCTAAAATAAGAAGAACCGCTTCATACGGTTGTTCTTATAAAGAATTCTTGGCCTGCAAACCAATAGAATTCTCAGGCAATGAAGGAGCCATTGCATCCTTACATTGGATAGAAAAGACAGAAGCAATCATAAAAATAAGTAAATGTGCAAGTGAAGATAAGATTATGTTTGCTTCTAACCTTTTTAAAAATGCAGCATTAGAATGGTGGAATACTATTCTCCAGTCTAGGGGAAGTAGCAGAGTTTATAATATGAAATGGATCAACCTTAAGGAAATGGTTGAAAGAAAATTCTGTCCTTCTAATGAAAAGGAACAAATCGCTAATAAGTTCCTAAATCTTAGAATGACTGGAATAGACTGTAAAGGTTACACTACTATATTCTTCGAATATGCTAGAATAGTGCCAACCTTAGCCTCACCCGAACCAGTATTAATCTCCAATTATATTTGAGGATTAATTAGTGAGATTAGACATGTAGTCAAGGAAGCTAGACTGCAAACTATAGAAGAACCAGTAGAATTAGCCAATACCTTGACTGACGAACTGGTACGCACACAAGAGGAAAACCAGAGAAAGAACTTAGCTTAAAAACTTACCCAAGAATTTCGCTACGGTAATTCCAACCGGAGAAAAGGAACATGTTCTTCTGCACCCTACTGTAGGTATTGCAAAAGAAAACATTCTGGAAGATGCTCTATATATTGCAACTTTTGCAAAATCCCTGGACAGAAGGAAGAAGACTGTAGGAAGAAACCCGGTAATGGGATATGCTTCAATTGTGGAGAGAAGGGACACATCAAACCGAACTGTCCGAAACTAGCTCTAGCCATAACCAATATGGCTAAGACAACTGGAGCACCTAAGAAGAATGCCAGAGCATTTGTTCTGACAGCTGAGGAAGCCAATATGATTCCGGATGTGATTGCCGGTACGTTCTTAGTTAAAGGCATATTTGCCAAAGTATTGTTTGACTCTGGTGCAAACCAAAGTTTTATCAATACTTCTTTCTACAAACTTCTTGACCAACCCTTAGTCAAATTTCAACAAGATTGTCTAGTTGAGACAGCAAAAGGAGAATCTGTTAAGATAAGTGAAATCTTGCAGGGAGCAAGAATAGAAATTCTGAACCATCATTTCTTTGCTAACCTTTATGTCACACCCCAACCGTTGGAGGAAACATCGGGTCGCGACTCTGAGCGAAACAGATTGTCCATGAGCATCCATAACAACTGTTAATTACCAGATATTTAAACGTCACGTCTCATACCATAAAATATCCAAATAAAACAGTATTACAAATAATTGTCTAAAAAACAACACTGTTCCAACAACTCAGATTTAGCGTGATATAACTAGACCCCTAGCTTGATTCACCAAAGCACAACATTCCTAGCATCTTAAGCAGCTGTCACATACATGAAAATAGAGGTCAATACACACAGTGTAAAGGTGAGCATACAAGTTTAATAGTCATAGTAGTGAAAGCGAGTTTACGCATAACCAGCATGTAACATGTATAATGTGAAGCAAGTAGGTTATCGACAATGAAATATGCACAGACGTGACTGCGAGTTGTAGAATGCGCAACACATATCACCACCGTCACATGTGAGAAAAGCCCTAAACAACCCCTGTCCATGACAGGTGCTGAGTCCAAACTATAGTACTATCATTGCTAAGGTGTCAGGCAACAATCACTGTGTAAACATAACATACAAGCATTCATCGAGTAACACGTAAACATGCAAGCGGTCAGCTTATAAAAGTGTTTGCGTTGTGTGGTAGTTGTGATTTGATATAAGTAACGTATGTAAAACCTAAAAGTGCTTAAAGCAAAAAAGGATCGAATATACTCACAGATCGCGTTTAACGAATAAACACTCTCTTGGATTGAAAGGAGCGCTGAGAGATTAGCCTGAACAGTTAACGATAGCATAAGCGAAGAACGGCGCGTAAAACGGTGTAAGTAAACCAAGTGACGAAGGGTCATCCGATCGGATGACAATCCGAACGGTTGGTCATTCGATCGAATGACTATCCGTTCGGATGGTCATCCGTTCGGATGGCCATTCAGTCGGATTGGCATTCGTTTGGGATGGATGTGTTTGTGTATGATGTGACTTTGAAGTTTTTGTTGTAGCATTTTAAAATCAGAGAAGTATCTCTACCATTCAGGTCTTCAATCGAACGTTCGTTCGATCGGAGAGCGATCCGTCCAATGAGACACTTCAGAGAACAAGTTCACAGTAGGATTGTCATTCGATCGGATGGTCTTCCGATCGGATGGCAATCCGTTAGAACTAATGATCTTTGAAAATTTATAAAAATGTTTAAGTGTTAGAACCATAAGTCAATCCGATCAGATTGTCGTTCGATCGGATGGCCATCCGATCGGATGACAATCCGTTTGGGTGACTGGTTCGTTTTGAAATTCGTTAAGTTTGAAAGGTTTGCGGTTTGATCGAGACGGTATGACAACATGTTGAACAACAGGAACCCCACCAAGTCCAGACTATCTGATCGGATGGGAATCACCCCAGTCCGATCAGTCAACTATTCGGGATGGTTTGTTCATGTTCAGTCAGAAATCGGTTGTCTCCTTGATAAGAATCAGATCTCAGACCGACACTTCTCTAGAGAAAGAGTAGAAGGCCCGAATGAGCTCCGTTTCTAACGGTTTGAGTGCATTGAGTGTAAAAGAGTTGAAAGAAAGTTAGGAAAACATCTTTCAATCCTTTTAACCTTGAAAATGTTTAGATCTATGCGAAAATAGGGTTGTATCATGTTGAAATCCTTTAGATCTGAGTTGTTCTTGGTGTAATGAAGCCAAATCTTGAACTTCACAAGAACTCCATGATGACATCACCCTAGAACACTTCAAATCCGTTGATTTAACGATTAAAAGTTAAGATTCAAAGGTGAAAATGATGAAGAAGTGTGTATAGATCATAGAAGTACAAGATTTGGGGAGGAAACTTACAAGAATCGTGAGAAATCAAAGGAAAAGTGGGCTGGAGGCGCTGGGTCGAGTGAGAGAGCTGTCACATCACTATTGGTGATGTGACAGGGGGTATTTATGAATTGCCAAAAGAGGAAAGGAGCACAAGTGTCGGATCGGATGGCACATCGATTGGATGGCCATCCGATCGGATGGTCATCCGTTCGGATGACCATTCTATCGAATGGTCATTCAATCGAAGTGGTCTGGGGAGTTAGGTTTCGGCGTTTTGTTTTGCGTGTTGAGCGTTGTGATGCGTTTAAGCGAGTGTCGTTTAAGCGATGCAATAAATTAAATTAATAGTCACACATATACTATATCTAACATACAATCATCATAAATAACTTGCGTTTAGCGTTTGCGATTAGATTGCATTGCGATAGAATTGCGATTGCGCCTTCGATTAATCACCACAAACATATCATCTACATACACAAGTAACACATAATAGCATACACACGTAAAACAATATCCAGAACACATAATTCGAGTTGCGAATGCGATAGCGATGCGATTAGCGATTAAACATGCGATTAAACCTCGATTTGTTATGGATACTCCATATAATACAACTAAAGGAAAAAAATAATAGAATTCGATTATAAGTCGAGAAGCACAAATCAGTAATTAAGCAAGGAGTGACTGATCGCAATTAGCAATCTTTTCTTCCTTTGACTTTGACTTTCTAAACGCGGGGTGTTACAGCCTCCGCTACTTTAGGGAATTTCGTCCCAAAATTAAGGCACAGGTGTAACAAACAACTGTAGATATTTCGCCTTCATGTCACTTTCGAGTTCCCATGTGAACTCTGCGCCGTGTTTGCCTTCCCAGCGAACCTTCACAATGGGAATGCGTGAGCGCCTGAGTACCTTGGTTTCTCGGCCCATGATCTCGACAGGCTTTTCCATGAAGTGTAATGTTTCGTCCACTTGTAGATCCTCAAGTGGTACTTGTAAATCCTGCTCGGCCAGACACTTACTGAGGTTCGAAACGTGGAAAGCCGGGTGGACATTGCTAAGTTCCTCCGGTAGTTTGAGTCTCTAGGCCACTTTGCCGATCCTTTCCAGAATCTTAAAGGGTCCAACATATCAAGGCGCGAGCTTTCCTTTCTTGCCGAATCTGATCACACCCTTCCAAAGTGATACCTTTAGGAGTACGTGATCGCCAACGTCAAATTCAAGGGGCTTGCGGACTCTATCGGCGTAACTTTTTTGACGACTCTGAGCTTTCAGCTGATTGTCTCGAATTTGGAGGATCTTGTCAGTCGTTTCTTGCAACAGCTCAGGACCGGTAATTTGTGCATCTCCCAGTTACCACCAAAATCTATGACACACGAGAATTTTAAAATCAGTGCCTCAAACATTTTCTTCCGTATAGTGCCTCAAACGGTGCCATTTGAATCAGTGCCTCAAAATGATGCCATACAATAGGCGATCGACATTTTCTTCCGTATAGTGCCTCAAATGTTGCCATTTGAATGCTAGAGTGATAACTGTTATTGTACGAGAATTCGACCAAGGGTAAGTGCGCGTCCCAGTTACCACCAAAATCTATGACACACGAGCGAAGCATGTCTTCAAGGGTACGAATCGTTCTTTCAGTCTGACCGTCAGTTTGGGGATGGAAAGCTGTACTTAGATTAAGAGTAGTACCGAGAGCAGATTGAAACGTTTCCTAAAGACGCGAGGTAAACCGACCATCGCGGTCAGAGATGATGTCACGAGGCGTCCCGTGTCGGCAGATGATTTCGTCGGTGTAGATTCGGGCTAATTTTTCTACCTTAAAGTCTTCTCGTATTGGCAGGAAATGAGCAGATTTAGTAAGACGATCAATGACAACCCAGATGCGGTCGTGACCTGATGGCGTACGCGGGAGTTTCGTTATGAAGTCCATAGCTATACTCTCCCATTTCCACATGGGGTTCTCGGGTTGGACGAGTAAGCCAGAGGGTCTTTGCTGTTCGGCCTTGACTTTCGAGTAAGTCAGGCACTTTGAAAGATAGATAGCGATATCTTTGTTCATACCCAGCCACCAGTACTTGTAGCGAAGGTCCTGGTACATCTTATCGGCACCGGGATGAATAGAATGTTGAGATTTGTGGGCTTCGTCCAGCAGGATTTATCGTAAATCAGTACGCTTGGGAATCCAAATTCGGTCTAGATAATGGAATATCCCATTCGATTTATTCTCGAGTTGATCGCCATCATTCAGAATTCTTTCCTTCTTCAAAGTGCGTTCGGTAAAACAAGCATGCTAAGCGTCACGGATAAGAGCTTCGAGGTTGTGCTGGGCTTGGATATTACGAGCGCTATGCAAATAGTTTCTTCGGCTTAGAGCATCGGCAACAACATTTGCTTTGCCAGGGTGATAACGAATCTCACAGTCAAAATCAATAAGAAGTTCAACCCATCGGCGTTGGCGCATATTCAGTTCCTTTTGGTTAAGGATGTGTTGTAGGCTCTTATGATCGGTGAAGATCGTACACTTAATACCGTAAAGGTAGTGTCGCCAAATCTTCAACGCCAAAGCAACTGCACCAAGCTCGAGATCGTGGGTTGTATAGTTCTTCTTGTGGATCTTGAGCTGACGAGATGCGTACGCGATAACCTTGTCTCGTTGCATGAGAACACAACCAAGACCAAGGTTCGAGGCATCGCAATAGACTATGAAGTCATCGTTTCCGTCGGGTAAAGTGAGAACGGGAGCATTGCAAAGCATATGCTTTAGAGTTTGAAACGTAATCTCCTGAGCAGTTTCCCAAACAAGAGGTTTGTCTTTATGCGTGAGAGAAGTAAGCGGCACAACGATTTTAGAGAATCCTTCGATAAATCGGCGATAATAGCCTGCTAGTCTGAGAAAAGAACGGACTTCAGATGGGTTCTTGGGTGTAACCCAACTCTTAACAGCTTCGATCTTCGCAGGATCGACATGAATACCTTGACTATTGGCGATGTGACCCAGGAATTGGACCTCCTCAAGCCAGAATTCGCACTTGGAGAACTTGGCATAGAGACGGTTTCCCTGGAGTAACTCAAGAACCAAACGGAGATGTTGCGTGTGTTCGGTTTTCGACTTGGAATAGATCAAGATATCATCGATGAACACGATGATGAAGCGGTCGAGAAAGGATTTATACACGCGATTCATCAGATCCATGAAAACCGCGGGTGCGTTGGTTAAACCAAAGGGCATAACAATGTATTCATAGTGGCCGTAACGAGTACGGAAAGCGGTTGTAGGTATATCTTCCTCCTGGATTCATAGCTGGTGATAGCCTGACTGCAGATCGATCTTCGAGAAACACGAAGCACCTTGTAACTGATCAAACAAATCAACGATTCGAGGATAGGGATAGCGATTCTTGATAGTAAGCTTATTCAATTCCATGTAGTCGATGCACATCTGGAACGTTCCATCCTTCTTTTTGAAAAAAAGGACAGGAGCGCCCCACGGAGAGGTGCTAGGACGAATGAAGCCTTTGTCAAGCAATTCCTGGAGTTGACTCGAGAGTTCATGCATTTCAGATGGAGCGAGTCGATAAGGAGCTCTAGTAACAGGATTTGCTCTAGGAATGAGGTCGATACGAAAGTCGATATCACGACTTGGAGGTAAACCAGGTAGATCATCAGGAAAGAGACGAGGAAAATCACGAACCACAGGCACCTTGTCTATTGCCTTAACTTCCTTTTTGTCCGCTACTACAATGTGTGCCAAGAAAGCTTGGTATTCCTTGCGGAGATACTTGCTAGCTTGGACACACGACATGAGTTTGAGACCTTTCGAAGGAGTTTTGCCATACACACCAAGTTGATCACCATTAGCGAGCGAGAAATGGATCATCTTATCGAAGAAAACAACTTCAGCACGATTCTCACGAAGAAAATCCATGCCTACTATGATGTCAAAACTACCGAGCTGCATCGGGATAAGGTCGATAGGGAAGACGTGATTGTTGAGTTCAAGCGTACAATCAGGTAGAACATAATTGACAGCGACGGTTCTTCCAGTGGCAACTTCAACATCGAACGTCGAGGGGAGATGGGCGCGCTTACGATTAAGGAGTTTTTTGAATTCAAACGATACAAAACAGTTATCTGCTCTAGTATCAAATAAACACAAAGCATATATACCATTCACAAGGAACGTACCATTAACAACGTTGTTGTCTGCTTGAGCCTGCGGGCGTTGATGTTGAAAGTACGTCCGCGGGCTGCTGGCTGCTGCTGCTGCTGTTGATGTTGTTGCGGCTGCTTCTGGGGCCCTTGCTTCACCACTCGGGTGGGGCATATGTTTGCAAAGTGGTTGGGATCACCACATGCAAAGCAAGCTCTAGCGTGAGCAGCGGGTGTAGGAGCTGCTTGTTGGCCCTAGGGAGCAGGAAGGAGAGCTTATGCTGCAGGAGCTTGACCTTGAGCTGGAGCTGGAGCTGGAGCTTGGCGAGGACCGGTACGGCAATTAGCAGTAAAGTGGCCGTACAGGCTGCAGTGAACACAGAGCCGGCATGCGATACCAACCGGGTGATGATAGGTACAAGTAGGGCAGAGCGGGTGAGGACCAGTATATGCACGCTTGGCCGGTGGTGCAGTGGTCACTGGTGCCGCTACTTGGCGGTTCTGGGGTTGTGGTTGAGCAGGTACTGTTAGGAGTGGTGCGGCGATTATTGCCCAGTTCTTGTTGATGGAGCTTTTGTTCTTTCTCTTCCGGCGAGAGGGCTTTGAAGATTGTGATGCGACGGTTTCAGCGGTGGGAGCGACGGTAACTTGACGAAGACTCTTGGCAGCTTTACCGAAATAACCAGCCTTGACTCGCTTATCGTTGATCTCAGCAGTGAGCAGGTAGGTTTCCTCAATAGTTGTCGTCTTCGCAGCTTGCACAAAGTCTGCAACACAATCCGGTAGACACGGATGTATTTCTTGATCGTAATCTCGGGGGTAGTAACTTGACCTGGGCAGATGACACTCAGCTGCTTGAAGCAAGCAGTTAAACCAGCGTTGTCTCCGCCATCCTTCTTGATATGCCAGAACTCGTCCTCCAGCTTTTGGAGTTCGTGGGGAGGGCAGAACTCTTGCATCATGATGTCTTTCAACTCATCCCATGTCAGCCCAAATGCTGCATCGTTCCCTCGTTTGTTTCTCTCGGTTGTCCACCAATCCAGAGCCCTGGATTGGAAGACGCTGGTGGCGTTAACATTGCAAAGGTTCTCCGAACAGCCACTCTGGCGCAGGGTGACTTCGATCGAATCAAACCATTGGAACATGGCCGTAGGCCCATCTTTGCCGGTAAATTCTTTGGGTCCGCAGGCTTTGAACTGCTTGAAACTAAAAGCTGCTTTAGGAGTATGAGTCCTGGACTCTTCCAAGGACTTACTAGCGTTCTCATTCAGCTCGCTAACAATTTGCGGGATGACTTTCGCCATTTGCTTGGCGACTAGAGCAGCGATGTGTTTATCTTGATG
Source organism: Helianthus tuberosus (assembly GCA_030545235.1). Classification (NCBI taxonomy): domain Eukaryota; kingdom Viridiplantae; phylum Streptophyta; class Magnoliopsida; order Asterales; family Asteraceae; genus Helianthus; species Helianthus tuberosus. The sequence continues at coordinate 8,989 of JARYGA010042312.1, forward strand.
ATTGCGGTGAGCGGAGCGAGCAGTGTGTGATCCAAATGACGACATTGTCTGCAAACAGACATCGTCACAGGACTCAGACACATTTTCGATTATCCCTAGTATAGTCTAGCGATTCCCCAAAAACTACTTTATGAAGCACAGGAACACATCAAAGCACAAAATCACGTAGGCACAGAATTCATGTAGGCACATAATTCATAGAAGCACGTAAGCACGTAGAGCACGAAAGCACATAGGGCACCTAAAGCACAGCAATCACGAGAACACACTATATTTTGCACTTATTGGCCTACATATATTGCACGTATTCACCTATCCTTCAAAGCAGCGATTTCGATTGAGAGTTGCGAGTAGCGAGTACACATCGAGTATCATGCGATTTGTAGGCGTTTTGAGGTAGATGTGAAGTGCGAGTTGTGAGTGTTGATTAAAACGAACAACGAAAAACGTATAAGTCACCAAAATCAAAACACATAAACACATAAAATCGCATAAAAACACATAAAATTTCACATAAAATCGATAGATCCAAGAGTTCGTGGCGGCGGGTTCCAGAATCGAAACACATAAAATCGAGAAGAGATTGTGTTGGCTTGATAGACGTTGACTACCCAAAGTGATTCGACTGTTCTCAAGGGCTTCGAGTACGCGCATTGGCCTAACAAACTATGCTCTCGCCTCAATTCGGGCGATCGGCACGCATCCATTTGGCCATTACGTGACCCTAGTTGTTGGAACTCATCGAGACTTGGGTGAGAGTTTTGCATAAAAAACCAGAATAAGGAGTGGAACAAGTCATCGAGGTTCGGGTTTCACCCCTAACTTAACGACTTCATTCCTGTTCTGATGTGATGGAGAGGAAAATTTGCGTCGAAGTATGGATTTCACTCCTGATTCAACGCAAATTCCCGTGTTTTATAGTATAAATACGTGTCGAATAAGCAATCCAATCGAGAGTTTGCGGTTTTCACACCTAGTCTCAATCTAATCGCTTGTTCATTTTCGAAAAATAGTGTGCAATGTGTAGTGTTTGTGCGAGAATGAGTTCGAGAAAGCGTAACATAAATGGGCTCGTGCAGAACCCCTACCGGGTTTGCACAAGTCGGTCTATTGGTACTTAAACTATAGACTAGGTCGTTTCTAAGACATCGACCCGGACAAGGTGGAGTCTTGCCTAATTCCCTATAGTTATGGCTCTGATACCAATCTGTTACACCCCAACCTTTGGCGGAAACATCAGGGCGTGGCACTGAGCATAACAGATTGTCCATGAGTATCCATAAGAACTATTAATAACCAGATATTTAAATGGCACGTCCCATACCATAACATATCCAAATAAAACAGTTATTACAAATAATTGTCTAAAAAATAACACTGTTCCGACAACTCAGATTTAGCGTGACATAACTAGTCCCCTAGCTTGATTCACCAAAGCACAAAATTCCTAGCATCTTAAGCACCTGTCACATACGTTAAAATAGAGGTCAATACATATAGTGTAAAGGTGAGCATACAAGTTTAATAGTAATAGTAGTGAAAGCGAGTTTACGCATAACCAGCATGTAACATGTCTACTGTGAAGCAAGTAGGTTATCGACAATGAAATATGCACAGACATGACTGCGAGTTGTAGAATGCGCAACACATATCACCACCGTGACATGTGAGAAAAGCCCTTAACAACCCATGTCCATGACAGGTGCTGAGTCCAAACTATAGTACTATCGTTGCTAAGGTGTCAGGCAACAATCACTGTGTAAACATAACATACAAGCATTCATCGAGTAACACGTAAACATGCAAGCGATCAGCGTATAAAAGTGTTTGCGTTGTGTGGTAGTTGTGATAAACGTATGTAACACCCAGAAGTGCTTAAAGCAAAAAGGGATTGAGTATACTCACAGATAGTGTTTAATGAATAAACATTCCCTTTGATTGAAGGGAGCGCTGAGAGATTAGCCTGAACAGTTAACGATAGCATAAGCGAAGAACGGCGCGTAAAACGGTGTAAGTGAACCAAGTGACGAAGGGTCATCCAATCGGATGACAATCCGAATGGATGGTCATTCGATCGAATGACAATCCGTTCGGAGGTCATCCATTCAGATGGCCATTCGGTCAGATTGACATTCATTTGGGATGGTTGTGCTTGTGTATGATGTGACTTTGAAGTTTTCGTTGTAGCATTTTAAAATCAGAGAAATATCACTATGTTTCAGGTCGTCGATCGAACGGTCGTTCGATCGGAGAGCGATCCATCCATTGAGACACTTCAAAGAACAAGATCACGCAGGATTGTCATTCGATCGGATGGTCTTCCGATCGGATGTCAATCCATTAGAACTAATGATCTTTAAAAATATAAAAATGTTTAAGTGTTGGAACCATAAGTCAATCCGATCGGATTGTCGTTCGATTAGATGGCAATCCGGTCGGACGCAATCCGTTTGGGTGACTGGTTCATTTTGAAATTCGTTAAGTTTGAAAGGTTTACGATTTGATCGAGACGTTATGACAACGTGTTGAACAACAGGAACCCCACCAAGTCCAGACTATCTGATCGGATGGGAATCACCCCAGTCTGATCAGTCAACTGTTCGTGATGGTTTGTTCATGTTCAATCCGGAATCAGTTGTCTCCTTGATAAGAATCAGATCTCATACCGACACTTCTCTAGAGAAAGATTAGAAGGCCCGAATAAGCTCCGTTTCTAACGGTTTGAGTGCATTGAGTGTAAAAGAGTTGAAAGAAAGTTAGGAAAACATCTTTCAATCCTTTTAACCTTGAAAATGTTTAGATCTATGTGATAACAGTGTTGTATCATGTTGAAATCCTTTAGATCTGAGTTGTTCTTGGTGGAATGAAGCCAAATCTTGAAGTTCACAAGAACTCCATGATGACTTCACCCTAGAACACCTCAAATCCGCTGATTTCACGGTTAAAAGTTAAGATTCAAAGATGAAAATGATGAAGAAGTATGTAAAGATCATAGAAGTACAATATTTGGGGAAGAAACTTACAAGAATCGCGAGAAATCGAAGGAAAAGCGGGCTGGAGGCGCTGGGTCGAGTGAGAGAGCTGTCACAACACTGTTGGTGATGTGACAGGGGGTATTTATAGATTGCCAAAAGAGGAAAGGAGCACAAATGTCGAATCAGATGGCACATCGATCGGATGGTCATCCGTTCAGATGACCATTCGATAGAATGGTCATTCGATCGAAGTGGTCTGGCGAGTTAGGTTTCGGCATTTCATTTTGCGTGTTGAGCATTGCGATGCATTTAAGCGAGTGTCGTTTAAGCGATGTGATAGATTATATTAATAGTCACACATATACTATATTTAACATAGAATCGTCATAAATAACTTGCGTTTAGCGTTTGCAATTAGATTGCGTTGCGATAGAATTGCGATTGCGCCTTTGATTAATCACCACAAACATATCATCTACACACACAAGTAACACATAATAGCACACACACGTAAAACAATATCCAGAACACATAATTCGAGTTGCGAATGCGATAGCGACGCGATTAGCGATTAAACATGTGATTAAACCTCGATTTTTTATGGATACTCCACATAATACAACTAAAGGAAACAAATAATAGAATTCAATTACAAGTCTAGAAGCACAAATCAGTAATTAAGCAAGGAGTGACAGATCGCAATTAGTAATCTTTTCTTCCTTTGACTTTGACTTTGACTTTGACTTGTACTTTGACTTTCTAAACGCGGGGTGTTACACTTAACCCAATGAATCTGGCTGGATTCGATGTTGTATTAGGAATGGAATGGTTGGTAGCCAATCGTGCCAGTATTTTATCTGATCAAAAGTCAGTACAATTAAGTACACCAAGTGGTAAAAAGATCACAATTAAAGGAGATAAGCCAACCCGATCGACAAAATTCATCTCTGTGATGAAAGCTGCAAGTTATGAAAGGAAAGGAGGAGTAGTATATATGATTTTCTGTAATCATTAATACTAAAGGATAAGAATTAAAAGATATTCCTGTGATATCTAAATTCTGAGACGTTTTCCAGAAGAATTGCCTGGATTACCGCCTGATAGAGAGGTTGAATTTAGAATTCACCTAATACCAGGGACAACACCGATTGCCAAAGCATCATATCGATTAGCACCAATGGAAATGCAGGAACTGAAGAAACAATTGGAGGAACTTCTTGACAAAGGTTTTATACAACCAACCTCGTCACCATGAGGAGCGCCAGTGTTGTTTGTTAAGAAGAAAGATGGATCGATGCGTATGTGCATTGACTATCGAGAATTGAATAAAGTCACGATTAAGAATCGGTACCCATTACCGAGAATCGATGATCTGTTCGATCAACTTCAAGGAGCTCGATTCTTTTCTAAGATCGATTTACACTCTAGATATCATTAACTGAAAGTACAGGAAGAGGATATTCCTAAAACTGCTTTCAGAACGAGATATGGTCATTATGAATTTACCGTCATGCTATTTGGCTTAACTAATGCCCTAGCCGTATTTATGGACATGATGAACAGGATATGTAATCCATACTTGGATAAATTCATAGTTGTCTTTATAGATGATATTCTAATTTACTCTAAGAGTAAAGTGGAACACGCAGCGCATCTGCATACACTCCTCACATTGTTGAGAAAAGAGAAGCTTTATGCTAAATTCTCAAAATGTGAATTTTGGTTACAGAAGTGCAATTCCTTGGACATTTGGTTAATCACGAAGGAATTCATGTTGATCCCACAAAGATCGAGGCGATTACTAAGTGGAAAGTCCCTGAATCACCAACGGAAGTACGAAGTTTTCTTGGACTGGCAGGATATTATAGACGGTTTATCCGAGATTTCTCTAGAATAGCCATTCCATTAACTAAACTGACCTGCAAATCAGTTAAATTTGAATGGGGACCAAAACAGGAAGAAGATTTTAAGATTCTTAAGCAAAGGTTAACCAACGCACCCATACTCGCATTACCAGAAGGAACTGGGGACTTTATAGTCTATTGTGATGTGTCTAAGCTAGGATATGGATGTGTGTTGATGCAACGTCAAAAGGTTATAGCTTATGCCTCTAAACAACTTAAGAAACATGAAGAGAATTACACAACCCATGATCTAGAATGAGGAGCCATAGTTTTTGCCCTTAAGATTTGGAGACACTATTTATATGGAAATAAATTTGTTGTCTTCACCAATCATAAGAGTTTAAGATATATTTTTGTGCAAAAAGAAATAAATATGAGACAGAGACGCTGGATGGAAGTTCTTAGCGATTATGATTGTGATATCCGGTATCGTACGAGAAAAGCCAATGTAGTAGCTGATGCTTTAAGTCGAAAGTATCATGAAAAGCCGAAACGAGTACGTTCTCTCAGATTAAATCTACAAGTAGATTTAAATGAGCAAATTAGAGAAGTACAAGAACCAGCAATCAAGGATGATGCTGAAAAATTAAAAGGAATGATTAAAGAATTAGAACAAGGAACATATGGAATTTGGAAATTTCATAAAAAAGGATGTGGATACAAGAACAAGAAAACCTACGCCACAGAATTTTAGAAGAAGCTCATAAGTCTAAGTATACGATACATCCCGGAAGTGACAAGATGTATCAAGATCTAAGAAAGAATTTCTGGTGGATAGGAATGAAAAAGGATATAGCTAATTATGTTGCTAAATGTCTAACTTGTTCGCAAGTTAAAGCTAAGCATCAGAAACCCTTAGGATTATTGCAACAGTTAGAAATGCCAATATGGAAATGGGAATTGATAACAATGGACTTTGTTACCAAATTACCCAAGATAAGAAAAGGAAAGGATAGGATCTGGGTGATTGTAGACAGATTAACCAAATCTGCTCATTTCTTACCCATGAAAGAAACTTTCAGTATGGAACAGTTAGCCAAGCTATATGTAAATGAAATAGTTTCATTACATGGAATTCCTCTATCTATCGTATCCGATAGAGATAGCCGTTTCACTTTTCATTTTTGGACAAGTTTCCAAAAAGCAATGGGAACCAGGTTAAATCTAAGCATAGCTTATCATCCACAGACAGACGGACAAAGCGAAAGGACAATCCAAACTATGGAAGAAAAACAAGTTTTGACAGTCGCTCGCGGGGTGCGACGGAGACCACCCTGGTCTGTCGCGGGCCGCGACTTTCGTTGTTTGTCGAAAAAGGCAGACGGCCACGTGTCTACTGACTCACCGGGCCTACATGATGACTCGACAAAGCTAGGCTTGACACGTGCTCTCTCGCGGGCCGCGAGAGAGTTAGCCTAGGTCTTACATGGGCCGTGAGCCGCCTTAAATCCGCTTATAAATAGAGCTCAATGAGCTCAGTTGCAACTCGTTCAAATTCTAAAAACTCTCTCAACTTCTGAATAGCTATTACTATACCCGGGCAGAATACCCACTTTAAAAGCGAAGCTTTGCCTCGTTGTAAGTACTATAACCCTGCTATTACCCTATACGATTGATTTAGGATTCCGTAATGCATGTCGGCTCTGCCCGACTCGGTCATTGGAATTTTGTCTCGTGTGTACACCCGATCGATTTATGATTCCGTAATACTTGTCGGCTCTGCCGGACTCAGTCATTGAAATTCTGTCTCGAGTTGTACGGTTAATTTGAATTGGGTTATTTTACTAACACGTGTGCATTATTTGATTTTAATAGATAATAACCAGGAGATTCTCAGGAAGCTTTAGTATTACCTAAATTTGCAATGTGAGAACATCTTCTTTATGTCACATTTTTACCAAAACCTCAAATGTTTTAATAACACTTAACAGTAATTGAGTATTTGTGATTCTACAATTACTGCTGGTATGTTGGGGTTGTGTATACAAAATGTGGAAAACGTTACCATTGGACAAAGAGTTAGCCAATGGGTAATATGACCCACAAGTCAGGTGTTGACAGTACTGAATGAGTAATTGAGTAGATATAAACAAATGTAATTGCGGATGTCTTCAATTCTGTAAAAGTGATAAAACTGTTTTAATTAAACTGGGATGCACTCACCAGTATTTCTTGCTGATAAAATGTTTTTAAAACGCGTTTCAGGTAACACAATGTGAAAGCCAAATAGAAGCCAGCTTGAGAGCACTGAAAGCTTGGAAAAGTGGCTATAAAAGTTACCTAAATAAACAAGAAGTTTTTGTTCCAATAATTAGGGTTTATCCCTACAAATGTATTGTCAAATGAACTTGGGTTTTATCCCAAAGCTTTATTTTTATAAATGTTGGTGGTTTACTCTGATAGAAATATTTCCTAACTACGATCCTGATGTATTCCACTGCCAAATAAATAAACACTGATACCAACCATCTGGATCTCACGGCCGCCCGCTCCCGGGGCAGGGGTCAGGGGCTGCGACATAGGTACCAAACAATGGTTTTCGAAAGAAGGTGTTAAGAGATTAATTTCTTGAAAATTAGACTCATTTTGAAGATTAGCGTTTTCGGACTTACCTTTTCTTTTGTTTGGTTCATGCGTCGGTTTTTCACTTACTTGCTCTTCCATTTTTTGACTCTTCTACTATTACCTCTTTAGTACAAACTAGCTCTTCCTTCACGCAGGTTTCTTTTATGTAGCGTTCGATAGTTTTGAGGTGTTCCATTATTCTTTCGGCTACGGGGAGGATAGTTGGTGGTTCGTCAAAGTGAGCGGGATAAGTATTCCAAAAGCTTGAGTGCGGAAGTTCAATCATTGGTCCTTCATAATACTCATATGAGATAGGTGGTTCACACCATTGTTCCTTATAGTAAGTATATGGTGGACAAGGTTCATACCTTGGTTCTTCATAATACCCATATGAGGTAGGTGGTTCACACCATTGTTCTTCATAGTGACTATATGATAGAGATGATTCATTCCTTGGTTCTTTAAGATATGAATATGAGGGAGAAGGTTCATACATTGGCTCTTCATAGTATGTGTATGAAGTGGTTGGCTCGTACCTAGGCTCCTCATGGTATGTGTACGAAGGGATGGTTTGAAGAGGTCACAATATTGTACCGAGTGAGGGTTACCGCAAATGGTACAATACTCTTCTTCATAATCATCCTCTTCATAGTGGTAATTGTAACCTCCTGAGTATTGATCCATAAGAATCACTCAGCAGACCACAAAAGAGTCTCGGGACCAGAAAACAAAATAAAAACGGAAACAGAGGCTCACCACGGCCCCGTGTTCAGTGAGCACGACCCGTGGTCAGGATCTGTATCTGGGCGTTTTAAAAATTATTACTTGTTTTGTTCAGCACGGGGGCGTGTTCAGTGAGCACGACCCCGTGTTCAGACTCTGTAACTGGGTGTCCAAAAATGTTTTGTTATATTTATGTAGCACGGGGGCGTGTTCAGTGAGCACGACCCCATGTTCAGGTTACTGTAATGCAAAAAATTCCTAAAAATGTAAAAATGTGCGTGGAGTTTTAAAAGGTTTTTGAAAAATGATTAGGTCGTTGATCTTAAGCTTTCTTAAAATCCTTGTGACCCCGGCAACGGCGCCAAAAACTTGGTGTGCGTTCGGCGCGATATATTTTTATTGATATTTTAAGCATATTTTACACATTAGTCAAGTTTTAAATATATAAAACATGATAATCTACAAACACTAAACACACACTTGGGCAAGTGCACCCATCGTGAGCGCAGTATAATGTTGGTAAGATACCGAGGTCGTCCAAGGACACAAGAGCTTTTAGTACCGGTTTATCCTCAACGTCTAATCAATCTAAAGTTTTTGAGAAACGGTTTTAAGTATGAAAATAAAAACTAAAAATGTAGAAATAAAAATAAAATAAAAACAGATAGACAAGATGAATCACTTGGATCCGACTCGCCTTTAATGTTTCCTTTGATGATTTTTGCACTTTCGAACTTTTTAAGAGATTATCTTAGTTATAGTAGTAGGCTCCTCTTTTGAAGGGGAAGTTACCCTCAACCCAGTGGTTTGAGTCAGCAAGGATACAATCCCAAAGGGTCGGAATATTGAAAGATAATTAATTAAGTTATCAATGCGAAAAGTGGTAGGCCCCTCTTTTGAAGGTGACATTACCCTCGGCTAAGTGGTTTAAGTCAATAGGGATACAATCCCAAGTAGCCGGTTTAATGTATTAATAGTAGTTTACATATGAGGGGATCAAGCTATTCCCACCGCCGCCATCCAATACCAATGGGTATTGAAGGAGGTCCTAGTAAGCTTGACCCAGGTCCTTGCAGGATCTGTACACTGAACAAGGCAAGAACCTTACTAAACCATTCCCTTAACCCCCGACCAGGTAGCCAACATGCCTCTATATAGACCGTAGAGACATGAATGGTGTAAATCTTTTACTTTATATAGACAGTAAAGTAATGCGAAGACACAACGGACAAATGATAAAGAAAAATCACCTTCAACATAAGAAACTAGTTATTAAAGTCATTAATACAAAACCAAATAAAAAGTGCCGAATGATTAAAAATGAAAAGTAATACGTAAAAGCCTTGTCTTCACCAAGTGATGTAAGAGGCTTAGCCAAACATGGCCTTTGATTGGCAAGAACTCTTACTATCAATCTTGGGTCCCGAGACTACTACACACTCTAAAGATGGATGATGGATGATGGTGGTGGGTGTTGGTGGTGTAGGGGTGGTGGAGTGATGGCAAAGTGGGAGAGTAGTGGTTTGCCAAGGGATGCCTTTGAAGTAAACCAACCACCCCTTTTTATAGCCAGTACAGAGCTCTGGCCACGGCCCCGTGCCCGCTGGGCATGACCCCGTGGTCAGCATTTTCTCTTCCTTCATTAATTGCAAGTGTCAGTAGAGGGCCTAACACGACCCCGTGTTCAGTGGGCACGGCCCCGTGGTCAGTACCGTATCTGTACTATCAATATTTGGCAAGATTCTGCGTATCTTTGCTTTGACCACGCCCCCTAGTGAGCTGGGCACGACCCCGTGGTGGGGTTAAAAGCTTCTACAGGTTTTGTGTTCTTGTCAAGCTGACCACACCCTGTGGTGAGCTGGGCACGCCCCATGGTGAGCTGGGCAAGCCCCATGGTGAGCTGGGCACAGCCCCATGGTCAGCTTCTGCATTCTTTTTTTTGCTCTGGGAGATACTGCCGAGGGTCGGGCATGTCACGTTTCTTCCTTTTCTTTGTATTTATGTTGGTTTTGGCTATATATTTGTTCCTTTTGTTCGTTCAAGCTCATTTAATCTTGTAAATTCAAAAGGAAGACAAAAACACACTTTTTCCAACATTAGTACTAAAAAAGGGTTAGTTTTATGCCTCATTTGATGTAATTTATATGTTACATTTTGCACACATCAGCTTACGGATGTAAGCTGTTTGGATCAAATCTGTGCGCTGAAGGTCCTTACGGTCAGTAAGGGGTCTGCTGGCAGATTCATTCTTATAGCCCAAGGCTTTTAAGAACATGGTGACATCTAGCTGGTTTTGCCACCAATTCACCAAGTCTTTATACCTCATTAACACCTGCCATGATCCTAGAATAAGCCTAGACATAAGTCTTGATCTTATTCATCCTCTACAACTATAAATAGCTCATGAATTCAAGCTTCCAAATTGCTCATTTCCTCAATCTCTTCTCTATTATCTCTTGGAGTGTTTTCTGGCCAATGGAAGCCTCCCAACTGAGTTTATACTCATCTTGGATCACTAGTAAGTGTTCCTTCTTAGTCTTTTTCATTTGTAGGCTAGTTATTAGCCGAAAGTCAAACAGTTTGACTTTCGGTTTTGATAATATGGTAAATCCAAAGTTCGATTCGAACGTGGCTACGTGATTGATGGAGAGGCTGAAACCCGAGCTTTAGAGTGTTTAAATATTGTGTTTTATGTGTATTTGATGTGTTTACTTGCTTAGAATCAGATAACTATGAGAAATTGGTGATTTGCAGGTAAAGCATGTAATTTGGTGCACTTATAATGGTTAAAGATGAAGCTGAAAGCATTGGATTGGATATTGCAGCTCGAGAATGGAGTTTGGAGTTGCTTGGTGGAGATAAAGGTTTACGAGTGAAAGAATCAAGGAAGAGTGAAGTGCAAAGGTCATTTGGTACTTAGCTGAAAGTTATTTTATGCTTGAATTTGTGAGAAATAAGGAGAAGCAAAGTATAGGGACTAAAATGTTATTTGGTGAAAGTTGTTATGGAAGAGAAAACAAGGTCAGCAGTCGCGACCGTAGCCTACGGTCTCCCAACCGTAGGTTACAGGTGAGGGTGTTTGGCGAAGATGTCAACAGCATTCATGAACTGTAGCCTACAGTTTACCAACCGTAGGTTACGGGTGGATCAGACTTGTTAACAAAGGTTTTAAACCGTAGCTTACGGATGCCTTGATGAAAAAACGCTAATTTTAGGGTTTGAAAGATATATTAGGGTTGGTTGAAGAGGCAATCATTATCTTATCATCATGGACGATCCTAGGCACTTCAAGGGCTCCAAGTTCAAGGCTTTTCACCTCCAATCCATCAAGATCTCCACCGAATCTTTCAACCGATCATGAATTCTTCATTAATCCAAGTTTTTATTGACTTTGTGTGCGACATGAGCGGCTAAACTTCTATGGTTTCCTCCGGATGGAGGGTTTTTGTAAGTTAGGTGATACTATGTGTTTGCTATAATCGTTTTGACTTAGTGATCTAAGCATTTGATGCTTTTCACCTTGATTTGATTTATTGATTGCAAACAATTGCATTTTATTTAAACCTTGATTTCTAAACATTCAGTTCCCGAGAGTTCTAGTAATTGGGATATATATGTCATGGGATTAGGGTTGGTAATGATGTGTGCAAAATGCAACATATAAATTACATCAAATGTGGCATAAAACTAACCCTTTTTTTAGTATTAATGTTGGAAAAAGTATGTTTTTGTCTTCCTTTTGTATTTTCAGGATTAAATGAGCTCAAATGAACAAAAGAAGAAAAAAGGCAGCTAAATCTAACAGAAATATAAGAAAAGGAATAAACGTGGCATGCCCGACCCCCCGAAAGCATCTTCCCAAGCAAAAACAAGAGAACAAAAGGCTGAACACGCCCCGTGCTCAATGAGCACGGGGGCATGCCCAAGTGTCTGCAGAAAAGACAAAGTTGTAGAAGCTTCTATCACCCACCATGGGGGCGTGCCCAGCGGACACGGGGCCGTGGTCAACTCTAAGATTCGCAGAATCTGGGGAAATCATGATAGTACAGATACGCTTATGCACACGGGGTCGTGCCCAGCGGACACGGGGGCGTGGTCAACTAATGCAGACAAACTGCAGTTAATGAAGTAAGAGAAGAAGGGTGGACACGGGGCCGTGCCCGGTCTGCTGTTCAGGCTATAAATAGGGGTGCTTGGTTCATTTGCAAACCATCCCTTAGCACACCACCTCTCTCACACTTCACCCACCCTCCACCACCATCACAACACCATCATCCACCACCATCATCCATCATCCATCATAGAGTGTGTGAGTCATCTCGGGATCCAAGATTGATCGTAAGAGTTCTTGACAATCAAAGGCCATGTTTACCTAAGTCTCTTACATCACTTGGTGAAGACAAGTGTCTAGTGTAATACTTTTTATTTTTAATCTTTTCGCACTTTTTATTTGGTTATGTATTAATGACTTTGATAACTAGTTTCTTATGTTGAAGGTGATTCTTCCTTATCGTTTGTCCGTGGTGTCTTGGCATTATTTTACTGTCTATATAAAATAAAAGATTTGCACCATTCATATCTCCACGTTCTATATGGAGGCATGTTGGCTACCTGGTCGGGGGTTAAGGGAACAGTTTGGTAAGAGTCTTGCCTTGTTCAGTGTATAGATCCTGCAAGGACCTGGGTCAAATTTAGTAGGACCTCCTTCAATACCCACCGGTATTGGATGGCGGGGGTCCAAACTCTTTGATCCCCTCATATGTAAGGTACTATTAAAACTTTAACCTGGCTACTTAGGACTGTATCCCTGCTGACTCAGACTACTTAGCCGAGGGTAACGTCACCTTCAAAAGAGGAGCCTGCCACATTATGCATTAATAACTTAATTAATTATCTTTCAATAATCCGACCCTTTAGGATTGTATCCTTCCTGACTCAAACTACTGGGTTGAGGGTAACGTCACCTTCAAAAGAGGGGCCTACTACAATAACTAAGATAATCTCTTAAAAAGTGCAAAAGTGCGGAAATAATCAAAGGTTACACTACACACCAGTCGGATCCAAGTGATTCATCTTGTCTATCTGTTTTTATTTTATTTTATTTTTCAGCATTTTAGTTAGTTTTAATTTTCTTTTTTAAAAACCTTTTTTCTAACTTTTGATATGATTAGACGTTGAGGATAAACCGGTACTAAAAGCTCTTGTATCCTTGGACGAGCTCGGTATCTTACCAACACTATACTACGCTCACGATGGGTGCCCTTGCCCATATGTGTGTTTAGTGTTAGTAAATAGGGAAAATATCAAATAGGAAGTTTATTTTTGCTAGGAAGTGTAGGAAGCAATAGGATTAGGACATGTGGCAACATTTAAAATAAAGAAAAAGGGTATTTTAGTCAATCCAACCCTTTCTTCTTCCTTTTCAAAACCCAGTAACTTCAAAACCCACCATTTTCAAAACCCACCATCTTCAACCATTTCTTCACTTTCTATCTCAATAATCACTACATTATAGTGTGATTTTCATCACAAATCAATGATTCAAACACCCGATCAACGTGTTCTTCATTTTTTTTGAAGAAAACCCAGTTTAATTTCATAAAAAATCTCGTTTTTTCTGGTGATTTTGGAGATAATCACTCGATTCGTTCGATTCGAGCGCTGATAAGTGTTTCAATCATTCAAACTTCGTCAATTGTTGAAGAAATCATTTAGATCCATGTAAGAAATTCTTGAATTTCATTTTTACGATCTAGGTTTTTGATTTAGTCATTGAGTTTTACGATCTTGGCGGGGGTCCGGAGGCAGCGCCCCTGGTAGCGGGGTCCCAGGGGCGGCAGCTCCTGGCGGGGTCCAAGGGGCAGAGCCCCTGGCTGGGGTAATAAAAATGCATCAGAAAAATTAATTTTCTGTAAATTGCCTCTGGAAAACTGCATTCGTAGACATTGTTTCTGGTTCTGTAAACAACAGGTTCTGGTCATTGCGTTTTAGTTAGATTCTGGTTCTGTGAACAACAGTTTCTGGTTCTGTGAACAACAGTTTCTGGTCATTGCGTTTTAGACAGTTTCTGGTTCTATGAACAACAGTTTCTGGTCATTGCGTTTTAGACAGTTTCTGGTTCTGTGAACAACAGTTTTTGGTCATTCCGTTTTTAGAAATAAAACATTTTTGAAGTGTTTTTACTCATTGCGTTTTAGGTAAACACATTTTTATGTGTATTCAGTTCATTGCGTTTTAGAGAGAACATTTTCTTTTGTGTTTTTAGGCCATTGCGTTTTAGAAATAAGACATTTTTATGTGTTTTCTAGGCATTGCGTTTTAGAAATAAAACATTTTTAAGTGTTTTCTGGCCATTGCGTTTTAGAAATAAGACATTTTTAAGTGTTTTCTGGCCATTGCGTTTTAGAAATAAGACATTTTTAAGTGTTTTGGGTGCATTGCGTTTTAGGTAAAACACATTCAGTCCATTGCGTTTTATAAAGTACACTTTCTTTTGTGTTTTTAGGCTATTGCGTTTTAGAAATAAGACATTTATTTGTGTTTTCTGGTCATTGCGTTTTAGAAATAAGACATTTCTTTGTGTTTTTGGTGCGTTGCGTTTTAGAAAAAGTCATTTTTCACGTTTTTTTTTTCATTGCGTTTTACGCAACTGGGTTTTCTCCATTGAGTTTTACGCAACTGGGTTTTCAAAAATTTCTTTCGAAAATATAGCAATAGTATACTCGTTTTAAAGATAAAAAACGCTGGTTTTTTTTGGTGCAATTTTTATAAAAAAATAATGTCGTATGAAAAAGTTATTAACGTTTAAAAAATGGGGGGAATTGGAGGAGAGAGAAACTATTGTGCTGGATTGACTAGAATGCCCCTAACAAACCCACGCGCCTCTTTTTTTTGCTTCAATTTCATTCATTTAATCTTAGCCCTTGATTAATTAATTAAATGGATGGTCAAGATCACTTCCTACCCTTCCTAGCCAAATAAACTTCCTATTGTATCTCCACCCTTAGTATATGTCGTGTTTTATAAATTTAAAACTTGACTAAAAAGTGTAAAAGGGCTTAAAATATACATTAAAAACCTATCACACCTATCGCACATCAAGTTTTTGGCGCCGTTGCCGGGGACACAAGGATTTTAAGAAAGTTAGGAATCAACGGCCTAATCGTTTTTTCTAATTTTTCTGTTTTTTTAGGATTTTCTTAATTTTTCAGTTTCTGCAGAGCTCAGCACGGGCCGTGCCAGGTCAAACACGGGCCGTGCCCAGCATTGTTACTGGCAGTTTTTATTTTCCGAGTTAAAGAGAGTTGAGCACGGGGCCATGTGGGTGCAACACGGGGCCGTGTCGAACTCCCTAGTAACAGGGATCCGGAAAACAATTACTGTATCTCCGACCACGGGCCGTGTTCATCTGAGCACTGGGCCGTGGTGAATCTTCTGACCAATATTCTTCTTTGTTTTTATTGCAGGACTTGGAACCTAGGCGCCATATCTGAATTTTCCACGTAGTGTATGAGCTCCAGTACTAGTAGAGACATAAAAGAACCCCTAGACGAACCTGAACGCTTTCTAAGATGAAGACTTAAAGCTAAAAACCAAGAGAAAGTTTCGGGGGACCCACTTCCAATGGCGGACCAACGTACCCTCATGGATTACCTACGACCCACCGTAGGTAATCTCGGCGCCGCTATCAATGCACCGAATGTCGAAGCCAACAACTTTGAACTTCGACCGCATTTGATACAAATACTTCAAAACTCCGCAACCTTCCATGGGCTTGCGGACGAGGATCCCCATCTACATATTACTAATTTCTTAGAAATATGTGATACCTTTTGGATCAATGGAGCATCAAACGACGCCATCCGCCTTCGAATGTTTCCATTTTCACTAAAAGACCGAGCTAAGGCTTGGCTTAACACCCTCCCAGTTGGCTCGGTAAACACCTGGGATGAACTAGCCCAAAAGTTTCTATATAAGTATTTCCCTCCTGCTAAAACGGCTAAACTATTGACTGAAATTAATACATATTCACAAGAGGATGGGGAATCCTTATATGAAACTTGGGAAAGGTTCAAGGAGCTACTAAGAAAGGGTCCTCATCACGGTCTTGCGGTATGGCAACAAGTATCCACTTTCTACAATGGGTTGTTGCCACACACAAGACAAACACTTGATTCTAGCTCCGGGGGACTTTTAGGTCGTCTCCCAAATGAAATATATAATCAAATTGTGGAAATTGCTCAAACCAATTTTCAGTGGCACACTCCTGAGGCAATAAATCTATTGCCCCGGGCGCCCATAAGGTTGATGAAAGCACTTCTTTACAAGCTCAAATCGAGGCCCTTTCTTCAAAAATCAAAAAGTTAGAAATGGCAAAAACGGTCTCGGTTATGGCTTATGAGGGGTGTGGTGGGCCACATGAAAATTGGAGTTGTATGAAAGAATTAGATGATCAAACGGACACGGTAAGCTACATTGATAATAGACCTAGGCCGTCGGGTCCTCCAACGGGTACCTACAACCAAGGATGACGTAACCACCCTAACCTTGGTTGGAGAGAACCTGGCAATAGTAGTAACCAACAAAATCTAAACCAACGAACAAACTTTCAACAACCAAGAATCTAGTCACAAAATTTCTCTCAACAATAAGGTGGACGAGAAAGGCTTGAAGATACTGTATCTCGCCTCATCTCTGACACCGAAAAGAAAAACTCGGATCGATTTCAACAATTGGAATCGAATTATAGAAATCAACAAGCTAGCATTAACAACATTGAAAAACAATTAAATCAAATAGCACAGAATTTCTCCGAGAGACCACAAGGCACGTTACTGAGTAATACCGAAATCAACCCAAAGGCACAAGTACATCTCATCACATTGAGAAACCGTACCATGGGTCCCGAGGAGGCTCCATTACCACCAACTGAAAGAAGCCAATCTAGCCAAACCGCAACTCCAACCACGCCCCAACAAGAGAAGGCTTCTCCACCAATTCAAGAGCCTACTAAGACTCCTCTGATTCCATACCCCGGTCAGTTGATTCGACAAAAGACCGATGAGCAATTCGCAAAGTTCGAAAATTTACTAAAACAATTGCATGTTAATATTCCATTTATCGAAGTCCTAACTCAAATGCCTAAATATTCAAAATTTATGAGGGACTTCCTCACCCATAAAAGGAAAATTGAATCATTGCAATTAGTTAATTTAGGTGAAGAATGCTCCGCCTTGCTACTCAACAAACTCCCGCAAAAGAAGATTGACCCTCGAAGCTTCACAATTCCTTGCTCGATTGGAGAATCCCCCATTCGCAATGCACTAGCCGATCTCGGAGCTAGCATCAACCTCATGCCCGCATCAATGTTCAGCCGACTCGGCATAGGGAAAACAAGCCCTACAAAAATAAGCATACAACTTGCCGATAGGTCCATCAAATATCCACAAGGTGTCGCTGAAAATCTATTGGTCAAAGTCGGCGAATTTGTCTTCCCGGCCGACTTTGTCATACTAGATATGGAGGAAGATACCGAAGTAGCACTCATCTTAGGGAGGCCATTCCTAGCTACGGCCCAAGCGGTGGTAGACATGAATGATGGAACACTAATGTTGAGGATTGGGGATGAGGAAATAAAGTTTGGAGTTGGAAAAAGAGTAAAAGACGACGACCCAGTCAACTACATGAAGGTCATAGACTCAAGTTTGGATGACGCTCTCCGACGGTGTAGCATGGGATGCAAAACATCCCACTTGAGTGACATATGACCAGGCTTTGGGTCTAACCAAGGACCCTTATAAACATGGCGCACCACGGAGGCATCCGCGGAACTATCCTTAGCTTAGTTTAGATTAATTTTTATGTTTTCTAGTTTAGTTTTAATTTGCAGGAATAAAACACACTCGGGATAGTGAAGGATACCAAGGAAAACTTGAACCAGCAACCCATGCACAAAAACAGGGCCACCCGACAAATTTTTCTTCATTACAGCAAGTTCCGCACGGGGCCATGCTCACCCAACACGCCCCATGCCCAGCCGTCTGCAGAAAATGCCCAGTTCAGGTAACTGGACATGGGGCGTGCTCGATAAACACGCCCCCGTGCCCAGGCTTCTGTTTCTTTTTACTCATTTTTGTTACTGGTGATCTGAACACGGGGTCGTGCCCGGACACCACGGGGCCGTGTCCAGACGCCCAGTAACATAAATTCTTGCTTTTTCACACCTTTTTACACATTCAATCAACCTAAAAACTTATTTTTGGGACACATTGAGGACAATGTGTGGGGGGGGGGGGATGCTAAAACCTTGAATCTTGCAAGTCCTAATAAGCCTTACACAAAACTCTATTGGAACCGCTAATCACCCCAAAAAAAATTTCAAAAGTTTTTCATTTTTTTTACTTGTCTAGGTTTAATTTGGGAGTTTCAAGTTCTAAAAAGGTTATGTTTTTACAAATTTACAACCGATAGCGTCGTGATAAAAAGAACCAACATAAGAAAATTATGAAACGGCATGACAAGTTTAGTTAAAATTTGATTATATATACTTGATCACATAAAAACCCATTCCCACAAAAAGTAAGTTTTGAGCCTTTATTGAGCATACAAATACATATCTTTAAATTAATTGCTCATTTTTCGTTTCTTGTGTGAATAGACGCTTGGTTCTCACGACTCTAGAACTTGCCACGACAATACATTCCCGGTCCTTACCAACTAAAACCTGAGTAAGTAAATGATGGAGGCATTAGGACTAACCCCTTTTTATTTCTACACCATTTTTTTTCTTTTTTTTTTACCACCTACCCAAAATCCCCCTAGTTAACCCCTTTGAGCCTAAACCTTTTTATTTCTTAAACCCAAAACAAACACCCTTTTACCCATCAAAACCTTTTTTGTTTTAAACCCTTGGTTTTAGTAACAAGCTCGGTTTTTCTTATAACTTCCTTATCAATATATATATATATATATATATATATGATGAAGCAAAAAATAAACAAATAAGTTTATAAAAAAAAAAACAAATTTGTTTGAAGAATCGCTTCATCAAAATAAAAAGTTATGAAAAATAAAAAAGTCTCATGAAAACCGATGCTTTTTACGCCTTTCGCCCTTTTCTACTAACCACTAACCCAACCACCTACCTTTAACCCAAGCCTAACCCTTCACCCAAAAAGTCCTCATGATATTTACAAAAGGTGTATAGTTAAAAAGGAGGAGGATTGATTGCTTGGCAAGCTTATGGTAGGAGTAAGTTCCATGCCGCTCTCGAGTGATTCACTAAAAAACATTTTCGGTCGAGTGTTGAGTGATCCCCGTGAGGTATGTGAACTTGTATATAAGTGGAATTTTAAAAAGGCATGTTATGCCCTAATAAGTAATTTATCTTATGTAATGTTTTAAATAAATCATGACGAATAGGATTGTAAATAAATAAAAATAAAACTTAATAAAGATTCTTAGAAATCCCGACACTCTTTGACAAGCCCAAAAACCTTCTCTTCTACCCATTCCATTTGGGAGTGAAAAAGCCACATTATAAAGAGTTTTGCTTGAGGACAAGCAAAGATTCAAGTGTGGGGCTATTTGATGTGTGCAAAATGCAACATATAAATTACATCAAATGTGGCATAAAACTAACCCTTTTTTTAGTATTAATGTTGGAAAAAGTATGTTTTTGTCTTCCTTTTGTATTTTCCGGATTAAATGAGCTCAAATGAACAAAAGAAGCAAAAAGGCAGCTAAATCTAACATAAATACAAGAAAAGGAATAAACGTGGCATGCCCGACCCCCCGACAGCATCTTCCCAAGCAAAAACAAGAGAACATAAGGCTGAACACGCCCCGTGCTCAATGAGCACGGGGGCGTGCCCAAGTGTCTGTAGAAAAGACAAAATTGTAGAAGCTTCTATCACCCACCACGGGGGCATGCCCAGCGGACACGGGGCCGTGGTCAACTCTAAGATTCGCAGAATCTGGGGAAATCTTGATAGTATAGATGCGCTTCTGCACACGGGGTCGTGCCCAGCGGACACGGGGGCGTGGTCAACTAATGCAGACAAACTGCAGTTAATGAAGAAAGAGAAGAAGGGTGGAGACGGGGCTGTGCCCAATGGACACGGCGCCATGCCCGAGCTGCTGTTCAGGCTATAAATAGGGGTGCTTGGCTCATTTGTAAACCATCCCTTGGCACACCACCTCTCTCACACTTCACCCACCCTCCACCACCATCACAGCACCATCATCCACCACCATCATCCATAATCCATCATAGAGTGTGTGAGTCATCTCGGGATCCAAGATTGATCATAAGAGTTCTTGACAATCAAAGGCCATGTTTTCCTAAGTCTCTTACATCACTTGGTGAAGACAAGTGTCTAGTGTAATACTTTTTATTTTTAATCTTTTCGCACTTTTTATTTGGTTATGTATTAATGACTTTGATAACTAGTTTCTTATGTTGAAGGTGATTCTTCCTTATCGTTTGTCCGTGGTGTCTTGGCATTATTTTACTGTATATATAAAATAAAAGATTTTCACCATTCATATCTCCACGGTCTATATGGAGGCATGTTGGCTACCTGGTCGGGGGTTAAGGGAACGGTTTGGTAAGAGTCTTGCCATGTTCAGTGTAT
Organism: Helianthus tuberosus; assembly: GCA_030545235.1. Lineage (NCBI taxonomy): Eukaryota > Viridiplantae > Streptophyta > Magnoliopsida > Asterales > Asteraceae > Helianthus > Helianthus tuberosus. The sequence continues at coordinate 29,791 of JARYGA010042312.1, forward strand.
AGATCCTGCAAGGACCTGGGTCAAATTTAGTAGGCCCTCCTTCAATACCCATCGGTATTGGATGGCGGGGGTCCAAACTCTTTAATCCCCTCATATGTAAGCTACTATTAAAACTTTAACCCGGCTACTTAGGACTGTATCCCTGCTGACTCAGACCACTTAGCCGAGGGTAACGTCACCTTCAAAAGAGGGGTCTACCACATTATGCATTAATAACTTAATTAATTATCTTTCAATAATCCGACCCTTTAGGTTTGTATCCTTCCTGACTCATACTACTGGGTTGAGGGTAACGTCACCTTCAAAAGAGGGGCCTACTACAATAACTAAGATAATCTCTTAAAAAGTGCAAAAGTGCGGAAATAATCAAAGGTTACACTACACACGAGTCGGATCCAAGTGATTCATCTTGTCTATCTGTTTTTATTTTATCTTATTTTTCAGCATTTTAGTTAGTTTTAATTTTCTTGTTTAAAAACCTTTTTTCTAACTTTTGATTTGATTAGACGTTGTGGATTAACCGGTACTAAAAGCTCTTGTGTCCTTGGACGACCTCGGTATCTTACCAACACTATACTACGCTCACGATGGGTGCACTTGCCCATATGTGTGTTTAGTGTTAGTAAATATCGTGTTTTATAAATTTAAAACTTGACTAAAAAGTGTAAAAGGGCTTAAAATATACATTAAAAACCTATCACACCTAACGCACATCAGTAATTTTAATTGATAATCATTCGATAACCTCCCGATATGTATTGACCGGAGTACTTAGTCGTTGGTTATCACAATTAGTTAATCAAGTATAACACTTATGTCTATGTAGGTGTCATGATTAAACACATAGTTGAAGCTAACTGTAAAACCTGAAATCTGGAGTAATCATTTTCTCTCTTATTGATTCAAATCTCAATTTTTGTTGCTAATTTAGATAATTTCATAATCAACCAAACCGATTTTCAATTCAGTAGTAGTTAATTAATACTTTTCATTACGACTCTTTCCACAATCCTCCTCTGGTTCGATCTCCGGCTTACTCTAGTTACCTAGTTTATTTCGGTTTTTGCATGTCCTTAACGACAGACATCAAAATGGCGCCGTTGCCGGGGAGGCGTGCGCAAAGTGTTTAGTGTTAAGTTTTAGTTAAAAAAAGAATCCAAAAATAGTGTCATTTTATTTCGTTTTGTTTTGTTCAGAATTACGCGAGGTTTTGTTTGTTTGTGTTGCGCATGTGATCTTGTACGTGCATGCATCATACTAGAAACTTCGTAAAAGCTTCACCACTAGTATTTGATCCAGAAATCGAAAGAACCGTTAGGCACACCCGAGTTGTGCAACGAGAAAACAAGATGGTGCAAGCACCAACTTCAAATCTCAAAACAATGGAGAATTCAAGCAACCTTGAAAAGCAACCCAAAAATTCACCTCCATAAAACCAATTCACACCAACTCCTACACAACCATTACCTAATACTTTTGTACCGCCTGAACAACAACCACAAACCACCCAAGCTACTTCTCCACTTCCATCTATGCCACCACCACCGTTCCCTAATTTAGACAACATGCCACCCTTCACAACTCAACCAACATCCTTACAATACCCAATATTCACCCAAACCTCTAACATCTGTCACACCCCGATATTTCAACGTATTACCGGTGGGCCCGGTGGGGAGTATCGTGACGTAGTTGATATCATCATGGTCAATAATCATAGTTTAAATGCACAGCGGAAGTCTTAAAGTAGTAATATTACAAACCGATTCGAAAGTACAATAAAATATTATACAACGGATTGTAAGATGGATCCACAGGCAGATCAAAACAAAAAGAAATATTGTTTAACAAATTTAAGCATCAAAATCTTGCAAGACTCTTTATTTGATACTCGGAGTAGCCAGCCTATTACGCGTAGTACCTGCACATAATCTTTTTGAAAAATACGTCATTTTACACTGGTAAATACAATTAACTGACACTTTTTTAAAAGTGTTTATAAAAATTGATTTGGATGCACGAGGCATACAATCTTTTATAACTTGGGATAATTATTTTAAATATAATCTTGTATACAGTTTTACATGTTTGTCGTCCATTCAGGACCCAGTTAGAAGAGCCGGATAAGATTAATAGACACGCAACAAGTATAGGCCCACAAGAGAGTGAGATACCGTTTATACATACGCAACTGTCAGGTGTATGCCTACACCCCGTGCTTAAGCCGTGGCCATTTCTAATGAATGAGCCGAGGATATCCAGGACATGGTCATTAACCCTCCCCCCAAAGGCATTATATCAAACAAAACAGATTAAAATGGGTTATGTAAATGTATTAATCACAATCCGATTTAAATAACTACATACCCGACCAAGCGGTATTATTATAATACCGTATCCCAAGCCCGTATAACGGAAAATAAGTTAAAAGTATTTACCTGAGCTAAAATATAATTTTATTCCCAGCCGTATTTCAATCAGCAAGTACAAGTAGCTATTACTGGGCTCCTAATATGGAACGAAGGTTTTAATAACCTATTAGATCCCTAACGGGTCTTATTTAAGTCTTAACTTAGACCGGTTAGTTTTAAAGAAAGGTTTACGGTTCAAAACGCAAGATTAAGCGAATACCGGATTAGAATGTGATTTAGACCCGACAAGTTTGAAAGACTTGTATAAAATGGGTAAACTAAATACATTCTAGATTTTGAAGTAAAAATGATAAGGTTTGACCCGTTTCGGCTAATTTATGCAAACTAGTTACATAAACCGTACCGAACGCGTATATGCATAACGGGTAACCGGATGAGTCAAGAACAAGTTCCATAAGTTATTATGCTTAAAATATGTTGTGATATCTGTAGGATATCTTCCATTATGCCCAAAACGAATTTAAAACCAAATTAAGCCCCGTAAGGGTATTTTGGTCATTTTAAAGTTTATAAAAGTGGTTAAATCGGCTAATTTATGCAAACTAGTTACATAAACCGTACCGAACGCGTATATGCATAACGGGTAACCGGATGAGTCAAGAACAAGTTCCATAAGTTATTATGCTTAAAATATGTTGTGATATCTGTAGGATATCTTCCATTATGCCCAAAACGAATTTAAAACCAAATTAAGCCCCGTAAGGGTATTTTGGTCATTTTAAAGTTTATAAAAGTGGTTAAATGGTAATCTGAGGTTCTGTTCTAAAACAATCAGTAAAAATATTTATTTTATTCAAGTTATATCAGTAAGATATCATACATATGTGAATTTTATCATTTATGGCCAAACTATGCACCTTAGGGGCATTTTGGTCATTTCAAATATGTTATAAGGGTCAAATTTGGAAATCTGATTTTAAAACTTATACTTACTATTAAATTATAAAAATTTATCCATAACATCAGTGGGTAACAAGCCTTAGGTGCCAAATATGGCTTTAAACCATACTATGCGTTTAAATCGCATAAAAGTCGGTATTTGATGATATTTGGGTTGATTAAGGAAATCTGAGATTTTGATCAGCCTTTATTGTTTAAAATAATTTATTTAATATATAAAATTAGTAGAAAAAGGTTTGATATGTAAAGGATGTGTAAAACTCGTTTTATTAGCAAAAAGGGCATTATCGTCAATTACCGAGTCTATGCAAGAACTCTATGTTATGATCAGTTTAAAATTTAATAAAAATTTCCAAAAATCCCTAAATATTATATTTTATCAGTGGGTAGAAAGTTTGGTGTCAAAATTTGGGTTTAAATGTGATTTACACTATAAATGCCATTTAATTAATAAAAAGCTTTCATTTTACGATATCACGCATACCTTCTATTTTAGACCATGAACTGATGTCAAATTTTTAGGACATGCTTATAAATCAGTAATAAAGGTTTCTGTCCTCTCACATTTTCAAAAAATCACGTTTTAATATCAAAAGGGCATAATGGTCAACATTTAAGCATTTAACGGAAACATGCAAATGATTCGGATTTCAAAGGAACCATATAGTATAATCTCAGAGGGTTATACTAACATGTAATATGGTCCTAAAGGAACCCTAAGGCATATCTAAAACAAGCTAAATCGGGTCAGAACTGAAAGTCAAAGCAAAAGTCTACTTTTGCGACTTTCGGTTGCGAACCAAGCCTAAACTAAGAATTGTCGGGTTGAACATGCCTAAACATGTTCTTATATTATTTACCAAGATATTTTAATGTTAAAACATGCTCCATAACCTCTGCATTATCAGTTATGAATTAATTTGTTAAAACTGACCCGTTTCACATTTTATTAATAAGTTTGACCCGACAATTGACCAAGTAAAAGTGATAATCAGTAGGTGCCCTTTTAAGGGTTTATTACCTACAAAATTACCAACTCATAGCCACTTCCAATTCAAATAATGGCTGGGCCGTTAGTGATTAATCACCAAGTCAAAGCTTAATTACGATAGCTTTGACTTTCGGTCATTAAGCTAATAAAACTTGAACTTAGGAAGCTAAGAACACTTACTAGATTACTTAGCACGAAATTAGAACTGAGGAAAGCTTCCTAGAGCTCCAGGAGACTTCAAACAGTGAATTTAGTGAAATTTTGAAATTATGCAAATGAACAAGTGAAACCAAGGCCTTTATATAGGAAATTTGATGCTCCAAGATCAATCCATATGTCCCTATGTTGTTACCAGATGTTCAAGGGTGTCCCTAGGGCAGTAAAAACCATGTACAAGCCCCTGGTATCGCTCAGAGTTCATGCAATGGCGGTGTAAGAGCTGCAACATGCAACTGTCCTTTTTTTTGTCACTTGCACTCTTACGCGGCCCGTGTAAGAATTGAAGAAGGTCTACGCGGCCCGCGACAATGAGAGAATCCGGTAAACAGTTTGCCAACTTTGCAATTTCATTCCCTGGTCCATTTTTAATTTAAATTTCTTTCTTTTATTGCACTTATGACCCCCATAGTTAACTATTAAGGGCCTTGGGTCATATATTAACTCCGTTAAGCTCCCGGTTAGTTGTAAGATCACCCGAAAAGTCTTGTTTTCATCGAAACTCCATAAAATTAATATCCAATATTCTTGAGAGAAAAATATACAATTATTACAATGTTTTTGGGATTGTTAAAAGGTCACTCAGTGGTAACTTTTAACATGTTGACACTTTTAACCCCTATGCTTCGTAAAATCCTTATTTTAAGCACAAACGACTTTCTATGTCTAACAAATTATATATTAAAGTATACGAATGGCGTGTGAGGTCAATCAGAGGCACAAGAATGGCATGTTGACACTTTGGATCCTTTTACTTACATATTTACAATGTTTGACAATTTTAGTCCCACGGAATCAATTCTTTACACGTTTAAAGTTCATGACACGTGTCTTTATTATATTGGACAAAAGTTTTACGAGGTGTTACATCCTCACCCCCTTAAAAGAAATCTCAACCTCGAGATTTACTGAAATAATTGAGGGTACTTCTGTTTCATTGTTGATTCAACCTCCCACGTGTATTTTGGGCCTCTACGGGCATCCCATTTTACTTTTACGATCGGCACATGCTTTCTTCGAAGCTTCTTGACCTGTCGATCCTCGATTGACAAGGGTCTTTCAACGAACTTCAATCTCTCATCAATCTGCACGTCCTTATGCGACATTGCTAGTGACTCATCGGCTAGACATTTCTTTAAATTGCAGATGTGGAATACATTATGAATTCCACTAAGTTCTTCTTGCAGATTTAGCTTGTAAGCTACAGGTCCAACACATTCGATGATCTCGAATGGTCCTATGTATCTTGGGCTTAGCTTGCCCTTTTTTGCCAAAACGCATCACCCCTTTCCAGGGTGACACCTTAAGTAGCACTTTATCGCCAACTTCAAACTTTAAAGGTTTGCGTCTCAAATCAGCATAACTTTTCTGCCTGTCCCTGACAGCTTTCAGACAATCTTGGATTTGGACAATCTTGTCCATCGTCTCCAGGACTATATCAGGTCCTGTCAGTTGGACATCTCCAACCTCCGCCCAACAAACTGGCGTTCTACACTTTCTTCCGTACAAAGCTTCGAAAGGTGTTGCTTGAATACTTGAATGATAGCTATTTTTGTACGAAAATTCAATCAACGGAAGATGGTCATCCCAACTTCCACCTAAGTCAATAACACAAGCTCGTAACATATCCTCAAGCGTTTGAATTGTATGCTCACTTTGATCATCCGTCTGAGGATGATAAGTAGTGCTGAAGTTTAGACGAGTGCCTAGGGATTGCTGAAAACTTTTCCAAAAATGCGATGTGTATCTTGTATCCCTATCAGAGATAATAGACACTGGCACTCCGTGAAGAGATACAATCTTATCCACGTATAGTTGCGCTAACTTATCAGAGTTGTGAGTTTCTTTAATAGGCAAGAAGTGGGCTGACTTGGTCAATCTATCAACTATAACCCAAATAGTATCATTCCCACGTTTTTTCTTTGTTAACTTAGTAATAAAATCCATGGTCACCATTTCCAATTTCCAAGTGGGAAGTTCTGGCTGTTGTAGCAAACCTGATGGCTTTTGATGCTCTGCTTTAATTTGCGCACATGTCAGACATTTAGCCACATAAGTGGCTATAAACTTCTTCAAGCCTATCCACCAATAATTTGCTTATAAATCCTGGTACATCTTATCACTGCCAGGGTGAACTGAATATTTGGAGCTATGAGCTTCTTGAAGAATCACATCTCGAAGTCCTCCATAAATTAGAAGCCATATTCGACCATTCAATCTTAGGATTCCATCTTTGCCGTATGACAATTGATCGGCGGTCACTCCTAACTTCTCATTCGGATAGTTAGCTTCTAATACAGCTTCCTTTTGAGCGGCTAACAGCCTTTCATTCAAGCTGTTCTTCAGTTCAATGCTTTTGGCATTGATTCTAATGGGCTTAACCCTTTCCTTCCTGCTCAAAGCATCAGCGACTACATTTGCTTTGCCTGGATGATATCGGATTTCACAGTCATAATCATTCAAAGTCTCCATCCATCGACGTTGCCTCATGTTAAGATCTTTTTGATTGAACAGATGCTGGAGGCTATTATGATCAGAATAGATCACGCAGTTAGTCCCTTAAAGATAATGCCTCCAAAGCTTCAGTGCAAATACAACGGCACCCAATTCCAAATCATGGGTGGTGTAATTCTTCTCGTGCACCTTTAATTGACGGGACACATAGGCAATGACCCTGCCCTTCTGCATAACCACACAACCCATACCTGTGTGCGATGCGTCGCAATAAACCACAAACTCTTCAATTCCTCCTGGCAATGTCAACACAGGAGCATTGCTTAACTTCTGCTTAAGAATATCAAAGGATTCTTGCTGCTTGGGACCCCAGTCAAACTTGACATTCTTGCGGGTTAACGATGTTAGAGGTGCAGCAATCCTTGAAAAGTTTTCAATGAAACGTTTATAGTATCCTGCTAAACCCAAAAAGCTGCGAATTTCAGTAGGAGTCTTGGGCGCTTGCCAATTCATAACCGCTTCAACCTTAGCGGGATCCACCTGAATACCACGCTCACTTACCACATGTCCAAGAAATTGGACTTCTCGAAGCCAAAACTCACATTTAGAAAACTTGGCGTAGAGCTTCTCTTGCTGTAGAAGTTTAAGGATACACCGGAGATGTCTTTCATGATCGGCTAGATTCTTTGAATAAATGAGTATGTCATCGATGAAGACAATAACAAACTTGTCTAAATACGGCTTGCAAACGCGATTCCTGAGATCCATGAACGCTGCAGGTGCATTAGTGAGCCCAAAAGGCATCACTAAGAACTCATAGTGGCCGTAGCGTGTTTTGAATGCGGTCTTGTGCACGTCTTCGTCTCTGACCTTCAACTGGTGATAACCCAATCTTAAGTCGATCTTCGAAAAGTAACTTGCTTCTTGAAGCTGATCGAATAGATCATCGATCCTGGGTAATGGATACCTGTTCTTGATTGTAACCTTATTTAGCTCATGATAATCGATGCATAGACGCATCGAGCCATCCTTCTTTTTCACAAACGATATCGGTGCTCCCCAAGGGGACGAGCTAGGTCGAATAAATCCCTTCTCTAACAAATCATCCAACTGAGTCCTTAACTCTTTCATCTCAGTTGGTGCCAATCGATAAGGTGCTCTTGCAATTGGTGCTGCTCCAGGAATGATATCGATTCTGAACTCTACTTGTCTATCTGGAGGTAATCCAGGAAGTTCTTTAGGAAATACATCTGGATATTCGGAAATAACGGGGATGTCTTCAATCTTGGACTTTGGTTCATCAATGGTTACCTGTGCCATATAAATGGCACAACCTCTCTTCATACACTTCGATGCCTTAAGCATAGACACTTGCTTAGGCAATCCATACTGAGTATCTCCTTGAATTGTCAAAGGCTCACCATAAGGAGTCTTGATAACCACCTGCTTCTTATCACATACAATTTGGGCTCGGTTATGAGATAACCAATCCATGCCTATCACTATGTCGAATCCTGCCAATTTCAATGGAAGCAAGGATAGCGGAAAAGAGTGAGTCCTAATGGATATAAAACATCCATCTAGAACTGTTGAGGCAGTATCTATAGTACCATCGGCCAATTCTACTTCATATTTTATGCTTAGAGTCTTAACAGGCAGATTTAATAATTTACAAAACTTATGGTCTACAAAAGACTTGTCTGCACCTGAATCAAACAATATTCTAGCATAAACATCATTGCTAAGAAAGGTACCTGTTATCCCATTGTCATTCTGCACTGCTTCCTGAGCATTCATTTGAAAGACCCGAGCATTGGTCTTTTTAGCCTCCTCAGGCTTCTTCGCATATTTAGGGCAGTTGGTCTTGATATGCCCCTTTTCGTTATAATTGTAACAAGTTGCGTCTTTCATCTTTTTGCAATCCAAGGTCTTATGCTCCTTGGACTTGTAGATCCCACACCCAATAGGCTTTGACTGCGACTGCGATCTTGACTCCAATCTACATCTCCCAAAATGATGTTTTTGACAGGTCTTACATTTGGGTTTCTCACCCGACTGCTGGTTGTCTTTCTTAAACCCGGAACTCTTCCTGCAATTCGAGTTCCCTTTCCGTTTCTTGTCGGAGCGATGAGACTCTCATCCTCCCACTTTCGCTTTCCATCATGAGAAACCTTGACAGACTTGTTTTTGATAGCATCAAGTGTGAGAGATAGAGACAGATCTACCACTGACCTGAAGGTGGTAGGTCTGGATGCCTTCACATTTGCTTTGATTTCTGGAGCTAAACCTCCAATAAATCGAGCTATGCGTTTTGGTTCCGGTGTGACCAAATAAGGAACCAAGCGAGACATGGTGTTGAAACTTGTAAGGTATGCTTAACAGTCTAAATTCTTCATGACCAAGGTCAAGAAGTCACTCTCAATCCTTTCCACCTCATGCTGGGGACAGAAATTATCCTTGATCAATGCAACAAACTGAACCTAAGACATGTTATACAACGGGATCTTTCCTGTAGCTTGGATTAGGGACCTCCACCAAGCTAAAGCTTCACCTTTAAAAGATTGTGAAACAAACTTCACAATGTCATGTTCTGCACAACCACTAATATCAACCACTGTATCCATCTCATCAAGCCAAGTCATACAATCAATGGCTCCTTTCTCCCCTGTGAAATCCCTGGACTTTTAGGAGACGAAATACTAGTAAGAACAAGTCTTAACTCGTGGTTCTTGATTAAGCACAACTTGCTTGGATGGAACACTTCTTTGATTCGATGAATGATGAGATTCGTCATTCTTTGACTCAATCGTTTTAGAATGGGGCTTACTATGAGCCACAGATAGAGTTCTCGAACGGGTATTACTTGGTTATTTAAATTGTATATCAAGAGCTCTAGTAACAGCGTTATCTATCAACGCTTGTAGATCTGCACCAGCTATATTAACTCTGGTGGTATCGTTTCCTTCCCTGGGGTGACTGTTGACTTCTTCTGATTCAGCCATGTAGCTTGATTGCTACATGAAATGATGACAATAATTTATTCAGAAATCTTATTATGGAATCATTAATTTTGATAATTCATTAACCATGGTAAATATAGACCATATTCGGTTAATTTGTTAATAATATTTATTTAGGATTTTCATTATAATTTATCCTAGTTATAAAACATTAAGGATATTATCAGTGGCAAAAAAGGCCTAGTCACAAGGACATTTTTAATTCATAAACAATGATCTCGTAAGATCGGGGCATTAAGGTTTGAACGTAGTTCATCACCTTTTCTTGACATGGAGTCGTAGACTACAACTGTCTTTTGTCTTAATTGACAATTATTATGGCCCGTAGGCATTTCATCACTAATGGATGTTTAATATATGATCATCTTAATTGATGATTTGAACCCATGATTTCTAAATCATTAGGCTAGATAAGGAATCTGGAAGAATCCAATATAAGGATGACATGTGTGACTTTACCGAATCACATCTGCCAGGAGTGCTAACATGTTTTCAGATGTTAACAAGGATTTGAATCATTTTAAATAGGTTTTACCATCATGGCCAGCTCTATAATGACATATAGGCTAGGTTATACCTTTTAAGATTCCTTTTAATATATATTGGCAGATCAATTTCAAAAAGGAAAGATATTATGATTTATTTCATATAATATATTTATACATATGATGACAAATGAAATTTAAATAAAACATTCCAATAAATTTAAAAGAAGTACATAGATGCCCTAAACGGGACTTTTAAATAAATAACTTGTCCACATAGGGACTAAAAGAAGAAATACAAGTCCTCGCAGGGACTGAATACATAAATAAATGTCCACGCAGGGACTTAACTGAAATTTAAAATTACAAAACAAATAAATAAGGAATTTCAATAATCCCTTTTCTTCTTCCCCTTTAATAGGTCTGCCAAACCCTTAAGTAGACCCCGGCGGCTTCTACGCTCCTCTTGTACCTTCTATTCCACCTGGTTCAACCTCTGAAGGATTTCCTGCTGCTGTGGTGGTTGGATCTGTGGCGGCTGCTGATGCGGAGGTTGAGGAGGTGGTGGGTATTAATACCCATATGCTTGGTACCCCGTCTGGTATGAAGCTGCGAATGGTCCTTCAGGGTGAAGAGCATTGTAGTTGGCGGCCTCGAGGTACGGGTCGACGGCACGGGCATTGTAGTAGTTGTAGCCAGGATAAGCCGACTGCTCAAAAGGGTTATACGCCGCTGCACCGGCATCAGAAGGAATTGGGTTATCATAACCCATGTGTGGTGGTGGTGGTGCGACTGGCGCAGAGTCGACCTCAGAAACTGGGTTTGAAGGCCCACCCATTTGCAGATCTTCATACAGTGGCGGGTAGTGGCTGCCACTGGAGTGTTGGAGGGTGCTGAAGTGAAAATGCCCTTTTCGCACGGACATCCGTGCACCTGTTCTTCTTCGCCTCGGAGGTTCTGGAGGCAGCTGTTGCTCTAGCGGCGGCGGTGGCGTAACCGCCTGGAAACGCGAATCCTCAGAGGGATCCTGTTGCTATTGCTGTTGTTGAGGTGGGTTGAAAGGGGGAGTGAACTCCTAGTGGTATGTGGCCCAACTTTCGGCAAAACTGTATAGGCCCCTGTATAGCGAACCATGAAAAGATGATCCGTCAGAAATCTCGATGGGATGCGTCGGCGTCCCAGATGGCGGCATTTCTGGATCTAGATCCTCGTCCATATCCATATCCTGGGCTTCAGGAAAGTGGTCTTCTGGTCCCAATTGGTTATGGCCATTGGTTCTTCATTCATATTCGCCGGGTTGAACCGGCTATGGGGTCGGGTCCTGAAAGGCACGGTGCGAACCCGAACGCTGCAACGGGATGAAGGAGTGGTGTGAGTGATCGGACTCATTGTCTTGATGGAGCCCAAATGAATCGTAATATGATGATGAGGAGCTAAGCGAGACGGAACGCCTCGCGGGTTCCAAATATGTTCTCCAGTCTTCGCGGGGAGTAGCGCTAAGGTTCACTTAAGGTGTTCGCCGGTGGGATGGCCCGACCTCATGGTCGTTCCTTGCTGTTATGGGTGCCTTGCCTCTTCCACCTCTTCCTCTGAAACATGGCAGCATTTTGTCTTTTCCTGTCAAAACAAACAAAAGAAACAAGCAAAAAGAAAACAATAAGATTAGGATTAGTCCTAAGTCATTAGCCTAGACTCGGAGGTCAAGGAATGTGCAAACTGTGTCATTAATTAAACACAAAAGGCTAGTGTTTAATTCACTCAATCTTGGCTCTAATACCAACCTGTCACACCCCGATATTTCCACGTATTACCGGTGGGCCCGGTGGGGACTATCGTGACGTAGTTGATATCATCATGGTCAATAATCACAGTTTAAATGCACAGCGAAAGTCTTAAAGTAATAATATTACAAACCGATTCAAAAGTACAATAAAATATTATACAACGGATTGTAAGATGGATCCACAGGCGGATCAAAACAAAAAGAAATATTGTTCAACAGATCTAAGCATCAAAAGCTTGCAAGACTCTTTATTTGATACTCGGAGTAGCCAGCCCATTACGCGTAGTACCTGTTTTGGTCAAAAATTACCGAAGCAATTTAGTGATCAAATTAGTTAAGTGAGGTAGTGTGCTAATATTATGTGTGAAAAATGTGTTAACCAAATTAGTTATGAAAACAGTTTCAAGATACGGCTCAGGATATCGAGCTGTATCTACAATCAAACAATGAGCAAAAATGTAAAGGTTGACACGTGATGTACGAGGAAAGCCCTTGATCAATCTAGATCGCCGGCATAAAACCTCGGGAGCTGACAATCGCAGCTGCCTTGTTCTTCTATTGCTTCAAATATCAGGATACAGTGCAGGATGTGGTGCGGATTAACTAGGTGTTACAATGTAATTCGATTACAAGTGTTTGTGTGTAGTGATTGTTGAAAGCTAGAAAGCAGAAGTGTTTGAGAGTGTGTGAAAGTTGCGTCGTGCCTTAATCTGATCCGCCCCCATCTATTTATAGTAAAAGAAATGTAACTAACTATCCTACATAACCGGGATCCAACGAATATTCCTTAGTCGAACGTTGTAGACCTGGTCTTTCGGGTTCAACGTCTCTCCTTTAACAAATACGCCCGAGTCTTGAGGAGATGGAGTCCATTTGACCGTTGGCAAGTCCCAGTCTTTAACCTGCACGTGATTAATTCGATATACCTCAGGATATCACCCAGGATGTTAGCAATATCCCCGTCTAGTATCCTGATCACAGATAAACAATTAAAAGCAGGATATAGTTCAAGATATGTATGCTTAGAAAATGAGCCATAACAATTGTCCCCAAATATATCGGTTGGTATACCAATCCAACGGATATATTTTAAAAGTTTTATCTCATAACTTAAGGCAATCAATACGACTAGACCCTTGAAATGACAGTGGTGCAACTTCCAAAGCGTTATTTACTCTTTACCCCCCTACATTCAGCCTATATTAACCGAAGGACTCCTCATTATGGTTATCCTTATCTTCAACCGAATATCAGGTACTTTTCTCTCTATCCTTTCTATTTTCCTTGTTTATATCTCCTTTTCTCCGATTGTGATCTTCCATGGCGACCCGTACCAGATCGCAAATGGCGGACTCTGTTTCCACCTTTCACAAACAGAATTTGCTTCAAAAACCTTCAAAAGAGGTGTGTTCTTTCGATAATTCTGATATCGTGGCCCTACGAGCTTCCGGTGCCTTTCCCGCCGGGACAATCTTCCGTCCATTCGACCGAGAGGTCCGATCGGACTTTTGTTCCGACGAATGGGTCTGCTTTTTTTCCTATCCTTTCTCCATAGGACTTCAATACCTGTTTTCACCTTTTATTTCTCGTTTCTTCGAACTTATGGGTCTTAGCTTTGCCCAAATCATGCCCATGGTTTGGCGCATATTACTCACCTTGGAAGGAATTAAGGCTCGCCATATACCCGACCTGTGCATTGAGGATTTGCCGATGGCTTATCGTTTAAGATCTCATGGTTCCAGCCGATTCCTTCTATTCTCTATTTCCAAAGACCCTCTCATCCTCAAGGCTACCAAGAACGAGGATAAGTGGACAAGAAAATTCTTTTTTGTGAAAAGAGACTCCATTGATAAGGGTTTTGACCTCCCTAAAAGATGGTTGACTTCCGGTAGGAGTTAGGGTTTTTAGGAGTATCCCTAATCATATCCCGAACCTCCATCCTGAACCAACACCCTGATATGTTTATTTCTTTTCTTGCAGCAAACTTTAAAGAACTAGCTCCTCCTAGTGCTGAATCGGAAGGGAGAATAAAAGAGATCTACAAGCTTCCAGAGGGTGAAAGAACCTTTAACCTGTTACTCACAAGCTCAAGTCAAAGATCATGTTCCAACATGTCTGGTAAGCATAATTCCAGGAATTATTTTTATATTAAATTGATTATTATTTTTAGAGATATAATAAGCTTAAAACATCTTCCCATGGGCAGTGCCAGTTATTAACCTCGAAGGCTTCCAACTTGATGAGTTGGACAGTTACTCCAGCCTTGTGCCTGCCAAACAAGAACCTAATCCGAAGCCATCTGCCACACCGAAGTCCATCACTTCAAAGACTACTACTGCTTCTAAAGCCCCTCCAGCATCCAGGACCCGGGCCTCTAGTTCCCGGAAGAGGAAAGAAATGGATTCTCCACCCGCCTCTGAGACATTCTCTCTCGAGAATCATGGGTTTAGTGAAGCTACTTCATTCCTCAAGCAGGTAAAAATTCCCTTCCAATATCCTGAACACACATGTTAATCATTATCCTGTTCATTTTACACCGATACCTGTATCTTTAACTGCAGGGCTTGGAACGTCTCACGCATTTGTATGAAGACGCATGTGGGCTTAATAAGATGCTGCAGATCAAACTCGAAAAAGCTGAAGCCACCATAGCTGATCAAGGAAAAATTGCAGCTGCCAAGTCCCAGCATTATGAGGACAAGTACAAGGCAATGACCCAGGAACATCAAGCTGCCCTCTACAAGGTCAAAGAAGATGCCCAAGCCAATCTAGATGCCGCCCTTCTCCAATACCAGCAGGATATGAGTTCATATCGGGACAGTCTCAAAGCATCCGTGGTCATCTCTCTTCTCCAAGCCAGGATAAGGATGGCTTATGAGGCCAGGGATTTGGGCTTCGAATGCCCCTCCTGGAACGTAAAGGCTTGGGAAGGGAAACTACAGGATCTCGGAGGTCATCCCGTTGCTCATCCTGCAAAGAATGCTGGTGAAGAGCCTTCTAAGGCGGCAGAGGAAGTGACCAATGCTGGTGATGATGCCGAGAAGAATCCTGAAGCTGATGCTGGTGCGAATGCTGGGAAAGAAGTTGCTGATCAGGAAGGCGCCGCTTCTTAAGCGGCAAAGTGGGCGATGATGGATATACGTGCCAAGGCCGGAGCCCACTTTTTTTAAATTTCATGGTTGTGGTTGTGAAAAACAATTTACATTTCCTGTCTTTGAACAATTTATATTTCCTGCATTAGAACAATACGACGACCAAAGGTGGATGGGTCCTAGGTTTTAGGATGAAGCCCTTGGTCATCAGTTAGTATAATCTGTTTTGAATTTCGTAGCGGTTGAAGGTGGACAGGTTTCGTTTTGAGATAAAACCTTCAACCGTTACGTAGGTATGGTAAAAACTAATCGTGCTTTTGGCGGATGGGCCTTGGTTTAAGGTGAAACCAAAAGCACAACTTTTGACTTGTTAATAATATAACTATCTCGTGACTTATTTGTTATTGCCTTGCATTACTTAATGTAACTCTTAGCTTTGTAAAAATTTTGTATTGTTATCTTATGAAAATATCCTGATCAATATGCTCAGCGGCATATTATAAAAACTTTTATTAGATAGGACTTCTAAACATTCGTTCAACTTTGTAGAAAGCTTTTTAAAGAGTGAAAAACAGTCCACTTTTCCAAAACCTGTTTTGAAAATACCTAAATGATCAAAGTTTCAAACTAGTATTAGTTTCAAATATTTTAATCAAATATTCTAAGAAGTATTTCGAAAATATATTTTGAGAATATATCAGGATATTTAACCTTTTACCAAACATAGTGTTATCAAAAACTTAAACGATGTTTTACAAAGGAAAGATCATACCAGGGATAGGGTACAACCCTATTATTAAACCTCATTCCCTTTGCAACTTTTCCAATGAAGATGTCCCCTGACTGAGACACTTAGGGCATTAGTTCCAAGCTTCATCCTTTAAGCTTTACTCCATTGCCTTAGTAGGATTGTCCCCTGTGTACAATGTCTTCAAACACTTAGAAATCTTCTGGATATTAGTTCCAATTGTATAGACAATTTTTCGTATTACAGGGGTAAAACCCAAGAATGTACTGGAAATAAATCCCTTGAATTCTGGGGGAAATCCCAAATTTTCGTGCGCTACAGGCGGGAGTGTATAAAATCCAAGACTTAGAAAGGTGAGAACCTTTAAACCTTAGAGAGTATGAAAATACCCTTT
>JARYGA010042313.1:0-19470 GCA_030545235.1 Helianthus tuberosus
AAACATTCGGCCGACACAATGGCTGAAACAATCGGGTGGCAAGTTCTTAAGTCCCCACCCAAAGTACTCATTCAAGTCCGATGATCGAAAACTTTTTTGTCAGTTTATAAAAAATGTTAAATTACCAGATGGGTTTGGATCTAATATCAGTAAGAGGGTGACAGATAACAATGCTAACATTACCGGGTTGAAATCTCATGACTGTCATATCCTCATGCAACGTTTGATACCGATTGGGGTTAGAGGGCTTTTGACTAAAGATACATCTACACCAATAGTAGACCTTTGTATATTCTTTAAGCAACTTTGCTCTAGAACACTATCGGTGGATGATATGAAGAAAGCAAAGGATGACATTGTTACCATCTTATGCAAGTTAGAGATGATCTATCCACCTGCGTTTTTTGACATTATGGTTCATTTACTTGTGCATTTACCTGATGAAGCGATTGCGGGAGGTCCAGTAGCTTTTAGATGGATGTATCCATTTGAAAGGTACATGAAAAAACTAAAGAACTATGTCAAAAACCCGGCAAGGCCTGAAGGTTGTATAGCTGAACGTTATGTGTTTGAAGAAGCTCTAACATTTTGTTCAATGTACCTTAAAGATGTTCAGACTAAGTTCAATCGCCCAGATAGAAACGCTGATGTCGTTGTTGAAAAAAGAAAGTTATGGGTGTTTGAGTCCAAATGTCGTCCTGTTGGCGCAACAAAGGACAAATATCTATCATTCATCGAAAAAAGCAAGATGGAATGGTTTGTCCTCGAAAATTGCGCAGAAGTTAGGGAGTACATGAAGTGAGTGCTTCTATCTTTAACTTTTCATAATCTGTTAATTCGTATTTTTCATTCCTTTCTTATATTTGTCATCAATGTAGTGAATTCAAACATACACATCCCCAAGATGATCTTAAAACCAAATTTCCGGGATGGTTTCTCCATAAGGTATAATACATATATAACACTCATTACTCTACACTTGCTAGGTAGTACATATATAACAAACATTATTACTCTATATTTGTTAGGTACATTCGATGAAAACACAAAATTCTCCAGAATTCCACCCGGAGTTGTATGCTCTTTCAATTTGTGCGAAAATGACTGCATACACTTACACTGCTTGCATAGTCAACGGTGTTAGGTTTAAGACACTTGAACGTGATGCAAAATGCACAACGCAAAACTCTGGGGTGGAAGTGGTTGGAGAGAACGGTGTGAAATTTTATGGCCAATTAGAAGAAATTATTGAGTTGCGTTATAAAATTAATTATTCCACTGTCCTATTTCGGTGCAAGTGGTTTCATACTCGAAAGGGTGTAAACCATGACAATAATATCACCAGTATAAGCACTGAACGTGAATGGGACAAAGACGATCAACTCATATTTGCTTCGCAAGCCAAACAAGTGTTCTTCATCCAAGAAACGTCTCGAAACCAAAAAAACAAACATAGGTGGGTAGTCGAAAATGTTAATCATCGAAGAATTTGGGATCGGCCATTAAGTGATGATGACCGCGTCAATAAGGTTCAAAATGTTGACAAAGGCTTAGAAGATAATGACATTGTCGACAACAACTCTTCATCTGACTGTCCACTTGTCATTGACTTGACCCAATACTTTCAAATTGGATCTTCTCATGTTACTGCGGGTGAGCCTTCAATTGAAGTTGATCCCCCAACGGCTACCGTCGATGAAGTGTTTGAGGTCGAGACTGATTGTGATGAGGTCGAGGCTGATTATGATGAGGATGATCCCGATTATGTGGAGTCTGACTAAAAGAAAAGTTATTGTAATTTATATTGATTTGTAATTGATAAACACTTGTTTGAAATATTTATTTGAATTTGAGTTACCGTTGTTGTACTTTCGCTTAATTTGTATTAGATACACATACTGTAACATTTGTAACTTTATAGGGATTATGTTTTCGATATTGTTGATATTCGCGTATCTGATGGCTGATGTGGCCCCCTGGGGACATGGGGGTGACGGCGCTGGTGATCCACCGATTCCTCCTGGTGGATTTCGTGGCACACACGAGACAGACGGTAAGTCTTTTACTAAATTATTTTGTAGTCCTTATATTTTTTATATTATAAATGTTGTTACTAATTATTTTTGTTTTAATTGCAGCGGTTCCCCCGAAGAGGGTTAGGGGGAAAGCTAAAAACGAGAAACTTCGGCGTCTAGTAAAAGCGGGGGGGCCTGTATCGCTTACATTTGACAGACAGGTCACGTTTACCCCTGTTGGTAAATCACGAGACATGTTTTCAAGGGAGGCCGGCATCTATATGTGGCGGACCATCCCGTTTGATAAAATTGGATGGGATAATGTTGAACAACATTACAAGGATGCCGTCATGAACCACTTACTGGTAAATAAGTTATCAAATATTTAAGCACATGCAAATCTAATTTATATATGATATTTTAACTTTTTTATTTAATTTGTAGGAAAATTTCAATTTTGATGAAGTGGAACGTGATATAGAGGCCAAAAACTTGAAGGGTGGTATTAGGAGTGTGCTTATGAAGCGGTACAATGACCGCAAGTATGAAGCTAGACAATTATTTGATAGCGAGGGAGGTTACGATGATCTTGAGAGTGCAAGGGCATACCATCCCAAGGATATGCCCTATGAAAACTGGTTGAGAACCATCGAAGGTTTCCGGCAAGAACAATATATTAAAAAAAGCAAGGCCAACACACTAGTACACGAGAAACAACAATTCCCATACCGTGGGGGGACATCGTCGTACGGTAGCACCGCCTATAAAAATGTAATGTTTTATGTATGTGTGCGTGTGTGTAAGCTTTTGTTTATTTAATGTCTAATCTAAGTTTAATGTTAAACAGGATATGGATTGGGTACCTACGTATGCTAAAACCCACACGGACAATCAAGGGAATTGGGTTGATCCGGTTGCTGAACAAAATTACGTAAGTATTTCTTTTAAGTATTATTTTCTATAACAAATATATATATATATATATATATATATATATATATATATATATATATATATATATATATATATATATATATATATTTAATCATCTTCGTAAAATACAGCGGAACATACAACAGGCCACAAGTGAATGGAGCGGTAAGGGTCCGCCAATTGCCCCGTATCAGGAAGCATTGGGTGAGCGGCGAGGATGGTACCGCGGGATGGGGCCTAAACCTTCTTCCAACACGTCCTCGCACTCGTCATCTAACATGTCGTCTTCGCAAGCTCGGACGCAAGAACCCTTTTCCGAGGTAAACTACGCAATTTATAAAATGACAAACGAACGCATGTTTCCTTGTTAAATATATGTTGGTAGCGTTAATTAATATGCTAATATACGTTTTGCTATCTATTATTGTAGGATTTTGTTAACAGCCTGTTTCAAACCCCGTCATTTTTGAACCAACTTAACAACTATCTTACTTCACAAGGAAAAGGAAAGTCAAAAGACTACGATTCTGACAACTTATTCAATAATGAATCCGACGATGAAGCCAACGATAACGATAACGATGAGTGACTTGTTTTTAATGTATGATTTAGATTTAAACGTTGTAGGATTATAATGTACGACTTAAACGTAGTTTTTAATTATATTACCTTTAGTATATGTTCGTGGCGTATGTTTGTGTTGTTTGAAATAGCAGGTTTTGTTTGTTCGGCCGAAAAAAGCGGCTGGGTGCTGTAAATACAGCAGCTGTATTAAAAAAAAAAAGACTTTTAGCGGCGACATGTGTCGCCGCTATTGACATACAACCTTTAGCGACTAAGTTCAATACCGGCGACCCTTTAGCGACGACATTTGTCGTCGCTAAAGGTCCAAGATCAATACCGGCGAAGATTAGTTTTACCGACGACAGGGGACCAATACCGGCCGATCAATACCGGCGACACATTACCGGCGACGTGTCGCCGCTAAAAGTCAATACCGGCGACATAATGGGTCAATACCGGCGACGACTGTCGTCGCTAAAGGCGGCCTGTTCTTGTAGTGATTGGGAGGCAATTCGGACCCGTTTTCTATTAAAACCATGTTATAGTGGGAGGGTAATATTAACTAATTCGTAGCAATGAACCATCTATATAAAATATCCTCGTGAAAAAGCCTGCTCCAAGCATGATGAAGATTGTGTCACGAGAACCGTAGGAGTCCTTGGATAAGGTCATGGTTGGTTCATTTTACTAGACTTTGGTTCACGAGTGGCATCTGATTTTAGAGCTATTGCATATTAATGAACAGTAGTTATCTTGTATGGTCCAAAACCAATAGTGAAACCCATGCAGAAAACTGTTAGTTTATTTATTTTGTCAATTGTACGTAGGCCGTTAACGTACTTAGGGCTGACCTGTACTCTGGATAGAATCCAAAACTGACGGGTCGTTGGTTTGTTGAAACACTGGTTGTGTGGTGTCGCTAGCATATGGTCCAGACCTCCCGTTATGGTTGTGTGACACAAGTGCCCAAAGAAATGAAGCATGCTTGGTTACCATACTCATGTGACAAGCCAATGGACGAGTAATATTATTGGTGGTGTACATGGTATTTGAGCATCTCTTTCCTTATCCGTGTAAGTGGTTGCTAACACATATGCAATAGCATGTTGTATTGTGTTTCACATAGGTTGTGCTTGATGGTGACTAATATTGGTGGTGTACAATGCACAAACCATATCGTCACTTAATACCTATGAGGGTTTTTTTTTTTTTTAACAAAAACTGTTTTTCTAGTTTTACATTATGAAGTTCTTTAATATTTATTTTATAATAATTTCTGATAATAAATATATGAATTGTGATCTACGTTGGATAAAAAAAATTAAAACAAGCTCTTTCATCTCACATTGACAAGGAATATAATTAGTATTTAATTAGTTTAGAAGTAGGAATGCGTAATCTTTGCCGTTAAAAAATATATATATAATATGCTTTTTGTTCACACATTGCAATGGTACTAAAATTCATGAGGTGTTAAAAGAAACTCCCAAGTCCTAAACCATCATCATCATACTCACTAAATCTTACCAATAGGAAAGCTAAAGTAGGGTTTGAGGAGGGTAAGATGTAGACAACCTTACCTCGACCCCGTTGGAATAGAGAAGCTGCTTCCAGTGAGACCCCCGGCATGATAGTAGTTTTGCATCAAACCTTGGACATAAGTCACATAACACTCAGCAACAATTAAGACAAAGGAATTGGCGTTTCATCTCATATTGACAAGGAATTGGCGTAAAAATCAATCCTATGTTCACACATCGCAAAGGTACTAAAAGTCATGTGGTGTGAAAGAAACTCCTAACCCAAACTTTGTAATTACATTTAAGAGCATTTAAAGTTGAGATGTTTTTGATTTCTATTGTGTATGAGGCCATGCCCTTTTTCGGGCGTTATGTGACAGGTGGTGAAACGCGTAAGAGAGAGACTTTATGGGGTTTTATATAACTTGAGTGCGTAGTGGGGTTTTATATAACTTGAGTGCGTAGTGGGGTTATATATGTATGGGGTTTTATATATATGTATATGTGTGTGAGTGGGGAAGGAATGATCACACCGTAATATTAATCGCGAGAGGGCAAAAAATTACCCGCCGACCGTAATGGTGTAGCCGGGCGCTATGGGGCGTTATGACGGATTCTGGCGTGATATAAAGCCCCACTACGGAGGGTCTAAAGCATTGCTTTTTTAGGGTACTCGGGTATCACATTCGGTTTGGTCGGGTTGTTCGGCATCACCGCTGTAGACGGCTCGATTTGGAAATCGGGTTGTGAGAATCGAGTACTAGAAATGATTGTGAATAATTGAATGTGGGGGTGGCGATGAGGTGATCGTCCCTCATTGGTTGGCATCATTTGAGTACTTTGATGGATGACTATACTAATTTGTACTTTCATGGATGCCTTTACTAATTTAGGTATTTTTTCATAAATATATACGAGTCCTTTATTAATTGATGTCATTTAGGTCATTTAGGTACTTTGGATCTTACCCATAGTACTTTTAGATCATGTGTAGTGGTGGGTGAAATAAATGTCTCACCCTTCAGTGGCGGATCTAGGATTCCGACCAAGCGGGAATGTTTTATAAATAAGCGGTAACGAAATCGAAAAAACGTCAAATTTTTCCAAAATTTACACTAAAAACGTCAAAAATTTTCCGACCAAGCGGTAGCGGAGGCTACCCTTTGGTCTAATATATATCCGCCCCTGTCACCCTTAGACATTATTTGACATGTGCCATATGAGGCATTATAGAACGTGAAGTGAAAAAGAGGTTTAGTGGTATAATGCCACACAACCCCCATAACCCTCATTCAATCATTACTTATTTATATTCTCTAATTTCCTATTGGCCCATTGAATTAGGTTTTTGCTAATCTGGCGTTTAAAATGGAACGCCCCAACCCATTTTTGGAACAAAAACGCCTTTGGGGGCGGTTGGAGGGCGTGAAAAAGTGTTTTTTAGAGAAAAAACGCCAAAAAACCTCACTACTTGTGTTCTTATAAGCATATAACGTTGGTCCTCACTCCTACAATGCAAGAGTCAA
Organism: Helianthus tuberosus; assembly: GCA_030545235.1. NCBI lineage: Eukaryota > Viridiplantae > Streptophyta > Magnoliopsida > Asterales > Asteraceae > Helianthus > Helianthus tuberosus. The sequence goes on from JARYGA010042313.1 coordinate 6,559, forward strand.
GAATTAGCATGGCATGAGCAAAAAACCTTAGCCTTATTACAACTCATTCTCGTTGTAGGCATGAATACAAATCACAAACTCAGAATACAGGGTATTGTCAACCTGACAATAATTTTTAACAACTTACATATATATATTTGAAATAAGAATGACATCTGCTTTTTTTAAAAGACAAACCTAAAATAAATAAAATGGTTGCAAATAGGTGGGAAATTATATAAAATTAAATAAAATACAATAGATAACTTTAATAAATTGTTAGTAATTTGAATAAAAAAGAGTATTTTTTTTGATAAATCATAGATACAAATATAGGCAAAAGATCAAATACAAATAATCTTAACATACTAAACATACAAATTGAAGGAACACTCAAAAAGACAAGGTGACATTTTTGTAATTACCACCAACTATCAAAGTTACTATACAAATGTGAACTCAACAAAAAATACCTAAAAAACACAAAAAAATTTTTAAACATTTTTTTATTAAAAAATCGCTACATTTTGTTAGAAAAAAAAAAAAATTTTTTTTTGCTGCAACTAAAAGTAGCGATTTTTTAATAAAAAATGTTAAAAAAATAAAATAATTTGTGTGTGTGTGTGTTTTTTTTTTTTTTTTAGGTTTTTTGAGGGTTTAGTTTTTAGCATTTTAGCTTGGGTCGGAGGGGGGGGGGGGGGGGGGGAGGGGGGGTTGGGTTTTTTTTAGGTTTTTTAGGTATATTTGTAAAGTAACTTTGATAGTTATTGATAATTACAAAAATGGCACCTTGTCTTTTTGAGTTTTCCTTCAATTTGTATGTTTAGGATGTTAAGATTATTTGTACAAGAACTTTACCCTACAAATATAATATAGATACTAATTGTCACACCCCCAAAATCCACCTGCGGAGTATCACCGCTTGGAGGCGTGACTGACCAGGATCCAGCCACCAATCATATAGAACTAGCAAGTAAGTAATTATAAAAGTTCAACCAATACAATTGGTGTCCACACAAAACATAGGTTAAGTTGCAAGCGGAAGCATAACGTTTAAAACCAAAACATAAGTTTAATTGTTTTCAAGTTTAACATGGCACACAGCTGTCCAAGTCCCACAACGACTCTCTTCCATGCAAGCTCCAGCTAAGTACCTATTGACCTGCAAAGCATGTAGTAACGAGTCAACAATAATGTTGAGCGAGTTCACAGTTGGGTGTTTGTTTTAGGTTGTTTCGAAAACAGTTTCCTTTATCTGGCATCCTGCCGTGGGGGTTACCCCATAGTTAAAAATGTGATTTGTTTAACCCAATTACTCTGGCTATCCAGCCGTGGGGGCTACCCCATGTTTGTTTATCTGGCTCTACGGCCGTGGGGGCTACCCCATGTATGTTACTAGACTCGTTACCATATCGACTGCTGACTGTAGTCATGTTTATGTGCCCTGAACTGTCAATGTCTATCATCATTGACGTGCCTAGATCCATTAGTTCACGCCCGTCCTCTGCGGCACGGTGTGAAGTTTGTCAAACCTAAATAGCGCTATCTAACTAATGACCCGCTCGCCATTGGCCCGGCGATTAAGTCGATATAAAAAGGAGGGACTTCGTGATAGAGTTTTGGTCTAGTGGAAGTTATCTGTCCAAGAGGACGAGGAATTATATTCCTGAACCAGCACTGTCCTACCCAATAAAGGACGAGGAATCCATGTTCCTTAACCCCATTCCCAACCCCTGGGAATCCCATGCTTTGTAGAGAGTGTGAACTCACCTTGGTTTGCTCGGCAGTTACACAGAAAGGCAAGTCTAGATGCTAGTGGTCAACCACGTCCTATCATGGTTACCATACATGTCAGGTTCAAACCGAGAGGTGCACATATGTTTTCTACACGTACTAGCACGTTGCATACAAGTATCATTCATGGCAGTCCAATCAACAGTGCACAACATACACGTTCAACGGTAACATATAAAGTCCACGTAATTGGCCCAAATACTTAGGCCAGTATTCGTGCAAGCCCAATCAGAATATATATAGCCGGGTGGTCTCGAGTCGAGACTAGAGATCCCGAGTCGAGACGGTGCTGTCTCGGCTTAGCCTTCATCACTCGAGACCTGGTGGTCTCGAGTCAGGTCTCGAGTCGCAACAAGACCCGTAACCTGGTCTCGAGTCATGTTGTTTGTGCTGGCATTGTGTGGTCTCGAGTCGAGACTAGGGGGTTCTCGACTCGTAACCTGTGTCGCAATCTGCGGTCTCGAGTTGTCATGTGATAGTCTCGAGTCGCAACCGGAGGTCTCGGCTGGCATACCTGCTGATTGCCAGCATGTGTACTAACCAATAGAATTTCGATTTCATGATTTGGTGTACTATCCAATGGGGTTCCATAAACATGTTTTGTTGTCTAATTTCCAAACAAATCAGATTAAACATGGCATCTTTTAAAAGTTCATAAGATATTCAAATATTTATACTCACATTCAAACTTTGTTCATCATCTTAGGGTTTTCCACATTTTGCAATATGATTAATCAAACAACCCTATCCTATCATATATTGTAACCATGCACATCATCTAATACACATATGCAAATCCGATTTCATGAGCAATAAACCTCCTAAACATAACCAAGCCATTCAGATTCAAACCCATATAGAGCCGATTACAACCATTCATGATCAATCACATATTATCTATACCAAGCCGACATTACATTATCATATAACAACAATCTTAATACCGTTTATTCAAGAAGGATATATTCAATATGCATAAACTTAACAAGCAAGCACATATTATCATGTAACTTCATCATACATCATCAACCGAAATAAAACACATAGCATGAATCACTAACCGGTAAGATTCCAAGGTATGAGGGTATGAAGGGTCGATGAATAAGCTTTCCAATGAGATCCTAAGCTTGAACCGAGAGCTCTTGTTGTCACCGGTTTGGTCCGAGAGAAAGGAGAGGAGGTTTGTGCTTCTAGGGTTTTAGTGAGAGAGAATGTAGGAGTGTGTGTGTAGGAGAGTGTGTGTAGGTTGCCCAAAAATGGCAAGGTTGGCTATCAACAAGGGTTATATACTAGCATATCAAGTTGGTTCACCCTAATGGGCTTTCGGGTGGACTAAAGGAGGTGCATGGCCCAACCGGCCCAACTGTTACTGTTTACTCGAGACCGAGTGGTCTCGAGTCGGGTCCTTGTTTCTCGGGTCACACACAAATATACGCATACATATTAGCAAAGCACGTATTCACATAATATTCACTTAAACCAACATGTTAACTAGTCACATAACGTTCAAGCATGTTACATCGAGATACAATGAAAGGTTCTAAATTACGAGTTATCACATTATCCCCAAGTTGAAAGAAATTTCGTCCCGAAATTTGGTAAGTACTCAATGAGGAAGCTAGTTAAGTTGTATGGTTTTCCTGGGGTGTCACATCCTCCCCCCGTTGATCTGGAATTTCGTCCCGAAATTCCGTAGCTTCAGCCTCAGTAGTGGTTGTACCGTTTGCGAATAGTTGGGGATACTTCTGTTTCATCTGATCTTTGCGTTCCCAGGTGAACTCTGGTCCGCGACGTGAGTTCCAACGAACTCGAACGAGAGGTATTCTAGTGTTCTTGAGGACCTTAACATCCCGGTCCGTGATTTCAACTGGTTCCTCGACGAATCACAACTGCTCGTCGATGGTGAGTTCCTTCAAAGGAACTACGAGGGTCTCATCTGACAGACAATTCTTCAGATTCGACACATGGAAAACGTTGTGAACTGCACTGAGTTCTGCTGGTAAGTTCAGTTTGTAGGCCACCTTTCCTATTTTCTCGATGATCTCAAAAGGTCCGACGTATCGTGGGTTAAGTTTGCCTCGTTTACCAAAACGAACCACACCCTTCCAGGGTGAAACCTTGAGTAGTACCCGCTCCCCAACCTGGAGCTCTAGTGGTTTCCTGCCCTTATCGGCGTAGACCTTCTGACGGTCACGAGCTGCCGCCATGCGTTGTCGTATTTGAGCAATTCGTTCGGTTGTGTCTACCACATGTTCTGGACCAGTGATCTGACTATCCCCCACCCCTGCCCAACAAAGAGGTGACCGGCATTTACGCCCGTACAATGCCTCAAACGGAGCAGCTTTAATGCTGGTGTGGTAGCTGTTATTGTACGAGAATTCCACAAGTGGCAGATGCTTTTCCCAGCTGTTGCCAAAGTCGATTACACATGCACGAAGCATGTCTTCTAAGGTTTGAATAGTGCGCTCAGACTGCCCGTCCATCTGAGGGTGATACGCTGTGCTCATGTCTAATCGTGAGCCAAAGGATTTATGCATTGCTTGCCACAGTTCTGAAGTGAAACACGCATCTCGATCCGAGATAATAGCGGTGGGCACCCCGTGCCTCGAGACAACCTCCTTGAGATATACTTCTGCTAGAGTGGAGAATTTATCCGTTTCCTTGATAGCCAAGAAGTGTGCAGATTTTGTGAGTCGATCCACGATCACCCAAATAGTATCATTTCCGCGCTGAGATCTAGGCAGGCCAGCAACGAAATCCATGGAAATTTGCTCCCATTTCCATTGTGGTATCTCTGGTTGTTGGAGTAGGCCTGAGGGTTTCTGGTATTCCGTCTTGACTCTCGCACAAGTCAAACACTTGCTGACATAAGTTGCTATGTGGGCCTTCATGCTAGGCCACCAATACGTGGTTTTGATATCGTGGTACATCTTATCCGAGCCAGGATGTACCGAGTAACGAGACTTGTGTGCTTCATCCATCACAAGCTCTCGTAAGTTGCCATAGAGTGGGACCCAAATGCGCCCTGTGACGTAGTAAGCACCGTCTTCCTTCTGTTCTAAGCGTTGCCTTGAGCCGCGTAGGGCTTCATCCCTGACGTTTTCTGCTTTTAATGCTTCCACCTGAGCATCACGTATTTGGGAAGGAAGGCTAGAATGTATAGTGAGTTGCAAAGCTCGCACGCGCTTAGGCGCAATGTCCTTTCGACTAAGGGCATCGGCCACAACATTGGCTTTGCCAGGATGGTACTTGATTGCACATTCGTAATCGTTTAATAACTCGACCCATCGTCGTTGACGCATGTTCAGTTCCTTCTGTTTGAAGATGTGCTCGAGACTCCTGTGGTCGGTGTAAATGGCGCACTTGGTACCGTATAAGTAATGTCGCCATATCTTAAGTGCAAAAACAACAGCTCCCAGCTCTAAATCGTGCGTAGTGTAGTTCCTTTCATGAACTTTAAGTTGGCGTGAGGCGTAGGCTATAACTTTATCCCGTTGCAACAGTACACAGCCAAGACCCTGAATTGATGCGTCGCAATAGACCACGAAGTCGTCTGTGCCCTCTGGCAAGGAAAGGATGGGTGCGCTGCAAAGTCTATCCTTTAAATGCTGAAATGCTAATTCCTGTGCATTTCCCCATCGATAAACGACCCCTTTCTGCGTCAATGAGGTGAGAGGCTGTGCAATCTTGGAAAAATCCTTAATGAACCTCCTGTAGTAACCTGCCAAACCCAAGAATTGGCGAATTTCCTTTGGTGTACGAGGTGCAGGCCAGTTCTTAATCGAGTCCACCTTGGATGGATCAACATGAATCCCATCCTTGTTTACCACATGGCCTAGGAAATGGACCTCGCGAAGCCAGAAGTCGCATTTCGAGAACTTTGCGTAAAGTTGTTCCGTTCGAAGGAGTTCCAAAATAAGTCGTAGATGCTGCTCGTGTTCCTCCTGGCTCTTAGAATAGATCAGGATGTCGTCGATGAAGACTATAACGAACTTGTCTAAGTAAGGCTTGCACACTCGGTTCATCAAGTCCATGAAAACCGCAGGTGCGTTTGTCAGCCCAAAAGGCATGACCAAAAACTCATAGTGCCCATAGCGAGTTCTAAAGGCTGTTTTGGAGACATCCTCTTCTCGGACTCTTAGTTGGTGATATCCCGATCTCAAATCAATCTTTGAATAGTAGCTCGAGCCTTTAAGCTAGTCGAACAAGTCGTCGATACGTGGAAGAGGATAACGATTCTTCACCGTCACCTTGTTGAGTTCACGATAGTCGATACACATTCTAAAGGTACCGTCTTTCTTCTTCACAAATAGCACTGGAGCTCCCCAGGGCGATGAGCTAGGACGAATAAAACCTTTATCCAAGAGTTCTTGTAGTTGTGTAGAGAGCTCTTCCAACTCTGATGGAGCTAAACGATAAGGTGCACGAGCTATAGGCGCAGCTCCAGGAGCTAGTTCAATCTGAAACTCGACCTGGCGATGAGGCGGAAGGCCAGGTAATTCCTCAGGAAATACCTCAGGATAGTCGCGTACAATTGGAAAATCTTCTATCTTCTTCTCTTTCTCCGAGGTGTCAGTAACGAGAGCCAAAATGGCAGTGTGGCCCTTACGCAAGCACTTCTGGGCCTTAAGGAAAGAGATGACATTCTCAACAGCACTCCTCTTGTCGCCACGAATCATGAGGGGTTCATCACCGGAACCAGGAATACGAACAATCTTCTCGTTACAAAGGATCTCTGCTCGATGTTGGGATAACCAATCCATCCCAATGACAACGTCGAAACTACCCAAGACGATAGGAATAAGGTCGATAGAGAAGGTCTGGTTAGCAAGAATAAGTTTACAACCCCTGACTACGTGTGCGGCCTCTAAACTCTTACCATTCGCTAGCTCTACAGTGTGCTTGTTGTTCAAAGGTGTTGGAATACGCTTAAGCATTTGACTAACTTCTAGTGACACGTAGCTAGTATCGGCGACCGAATCAAATAAAACTGTAACATAAAAGTCGTCGAGAAGGAACTTACCCGTCACAACATTAGGGCCATTCCTCGCTTCTCCTTGGCCAATCACGAACACCCGCCCCCTGGCACCATTGTTGTTGTTGTTCCCGTTGTTACCATTCCCCTGATTATTGTTATTGTTGTTGTGGTTCTGGTTCCTGTTCAGTTGGGGGCAATCTTTCTTGAAATGGCCTTCAGCTCCACACTGAAAGCACCCTTTGTTGATACCTTGCTGCTGCTGCTGCTGTCGCTGGTTCTGAAGGGCTTGTTGTTGACGATTCTGGTTTGCAGGGTACGAGCTTCTGCAGTCCTTGGCGGCGTGACCTGGCTTGTTGCACCGATGACAATTACCCCCGGTGTATGGCCCGCTGTGGTGTAGGTTGCAACGATTGCATTTGGGGTGATTCCCCTTGTACCCACCATGACTTTGACCACTAGATGATTGCTGACTGGGGCTCTTGTAGTCATCAGTCTTTCTCTGCTGAGACTGAGATTGCACAGAAGTTGAACCTTTGCTTGAAGCTCCATCCCATTTTCTCTTGTTGTCACTAGGAGCATCCGAAGTAGCTGTAGCACTTATACGCTTTGGTAACCTGTTCTGCTCCACCGCCTGATCAGTGAGACGGTGAGCCAACTGAACAACCTGCTGGATGGTGGTGAGGTTTGCTGAAGTCACATGACTTTGGATTTCTGGCACTAAGCCCTTGAGAAAGAGTTCATTACGCTTAATTGGAGGGTCCACCATAGTAGGACACAATAATGCAAGCTCATTCGATCTCTTAGTATACGCCTCAATTTCTGACCCCGTCATCTTGAGGTTGTAGAACTCGACTTCCAGCTTATGAATGTCGTCACGACTCCAGTATTCCTCCTTGATCATCTCTTTAAAATTGTCCCATGGGGTGGCGTTAGCAGCTACCAACCCCAGCATCTGGACCTAAGCATTCCACCATGTGAGAGCTAAACCCTCGAGAGTACCGGTAGCATACTTCACCCTGCGCGCCTTAGGGCATTCACACATTTTGAAAACTGACTCGAGCTTCTCAAACCAGTGGAGGAGACCTACAGCTCCTTCAGTGCCGCTAAAAGTAGTGGGTCGGCAGTCCATAAAAGTTTTAAAGGTGCACACAGGTGGCTGAGCATGCTGACCTGTTGTGGGTGAAAGAAAGGACAGAGTTTAACACAAAGGTTGGTTCACGAGAGTAGGATCTAAAGATCCTAGAATGAGTTTGGACTGCAGGATATACCTCCCGCGTGTGCAGCTGCAAGTGCCGCAGCAACTTGTTCGTTAATCAGAGCCGTCAACTGGGCTAGAGTCATGTTAACGCGTCCACTCATGATCTTCATACAAGAGGGAAACATGAGTGAGAGAGGTTCGTGAAAGTGCGATGATGGAAGAGGGTAAGCAGGCATGTGTTCTCATACTATAGTTGCTACGTTTATCTAAGCATACCATGAGCATAGTTCTATGAAATCTAGCAAGTAGGTAACAGAACATAAACCATATCACCTAGATTGTCGAGCCTTGCATGTGGAGTGAAGCGACGTTGTGGATCATAGAGCACTGTACAGGTTATAGTCTGATTTTAATAAAACTTTTTCCTTTATTAAAACCAAGTTCACTATAACCAATGGCTCTGATACCAATCTGTCACACCCCCAAAATCCACCTGCGGAGTATCACCGCTTGGAGGCGTGACTGACCAGGATCCAGCCACCAATCATATAGAACTAGCAAGTAAGTAATTATAAAAGTTCAACCAATACAATTGGTGTCCACACAAAACATAGGTTAAGTTGCAAGCGGAAGCATAACGTTTAAAACCAAAACATAAGTTTAATTGTTTTCAAGTTTAACATGGCACACAGCTGTCCAAGTCCCACAACGACTCTCTTCCATGCAAGCTCCAGCTAAGTACCTATTGACCTGCAAAGCATGTAGTAACGAGTCAACAATAATGTTGAGCGAGTTCACAGTTGGGTGTTTGTTTTAGGTTGTTTCGAAAACAGTTTCCTTTATCTGGCATCCTGCCGTGGGGGTTACCCCATAGTTGAAAACGTGATTTGTTTAACCCAATTACTCTGGCTATCCAGCCGTGGGGGCTACCCCATGTTTGTTTATCTGGCTCTACGGCCGTGGGGGCTACCCCATGTATGTTACTAGACTCGTTACCATATCGACTGCTGACTGTAGTCATGTTTATGTGCCCTGAACTGTCAATGTCTATCATCATTGACGTGCCCAGATCCATTAGTTCACGCCCGTCCTCTGCGGCACGGTGTGAGGTTTGTCAAACCTAAATAGCGCTATCTAACTAATGACCCGCTCGCCATTGGCCCGGCGATTAAGTCGATATAAAAGGGAGGGACTTCGTGATAGAGTTTTGGTCTAGTGGAAGTTATCTGTCCAAGAGGACGAGGAATTATATTCCTGAACCAGCACTGTCCTACCCAATAAAGGACGAGGAATCCATGTTCCTTAACCCCATTCCCAACCCCTGGGAATCCCATGCTTTGTAGAGAGTGTGAACTCACCTTGGTTTGCTCGGCAGTTACACAGAAAGTCAAGTCTAGATGCTAGTGGTCAACCACGTCCTATCATGGTTACCATACATGTCAGGTTCAAACCGAGAGGTGCACATATGTTTTCTACACGTACTAGCATGTTGCATACAAGTATCATTCATGGCAGTCCAATCAACAGTGCACAACATACACGTTCAACGGTAACATATAAAGTCCACGTAATTGGCCCAAATACTTAGGCCTGTATTCGTGCAAGCCCAATCAGAATATATATAGCCGGGTGGTCTCGAGTCGAGACTAGAGATCCCGAGTCGAGACGGTGCTGTCTCGGCTTAGCCTTCATCACTCGAGACCTGGTGGTCTCGAGTCAGGTCTCGAGTCGCAACAAGACCCGTAACCTGGTCTCGAGTCATGTTGTTTGTGCTGGCATTGTGTGGTCTCGAGTCGAGACTAGGGGGTTCTCGACTCGTAACCTGTGTCGCAATCCGCGGTCTCGAGTTGTCATGTGATAGTCTCGAGTCGCAACCGGAGGTGTCGGCTGGCATACCTGCTGATTGCCAGCATGTGTACTAACCAATAGAATTTCGATTTCATGATTTGGTGTACTATCCAATGGGGTTCCATAAACTTGTTTTGTTGTCTAATTTCCAAACAAATCAGATTAAACATGGCATCTTTTAAAAGTTCATAAGATATTCAAATATTCATACTCACATTCAAACTTTGTTCATCATCTTAGGGTTTTCCACATTTTGCAATATGATTAATCAAACAACCCTATCCTATCATATATTCTAACCATGCACATCATCTAATACACATATGCAAATCCGATTTCATGAGCAATAAACCTCCTAAACATAACCAAGCCATTCGGATTCAAACCCATATAGAGCCGATTACAACCATTCATGATCAATCACATATTATCTATACCAAGCATACATTACATTATCATATAACAACAATCTTAATACCGTTTATTCAAGAAGGATATATTCAATATGCATAAACTTAACAAGCAAGCACATATTATCATGTAACTTCATCATACATCATCAACCGAAATAAAACACATAGCATGAATTACTAACCGGTAAGATTCCAAGGTATGAGGGTATGAAGGGTCGATGAATAAGCTTTCCAATGAGATCCTAAGCTTGAACCGAGAGCTCTTGTTGTCACCGGTTTGGTCCGAGAGAAAGGAGAGGAGGTTTGTGCTTCTAGGGTTTTAGTGAGAGAGAATGTAGGAGTGTGTGTGTAGGAGAGTGTGTGTAGGTTGCCCAAAAATGGCAAGGTTGGCTATCAACAAGGGTTATATACTAGCATATCAAGTTGGTGCACCCTAATGGGCTTTCGGGTGGACTAAAGGAGGTGCATGGCCCAACCGGCCCAACTGTTACTGTTTACTCGAGACCGAGTGGTCTCGAGTCGGGTCCTTGTGTCTCGGGTCACACACAAATATACGCATACATATAAGCACAGCACGTATTCACATAATATTCACTTAAACCAACATGTTAACTAGTCACATAACGTTCAAGCATGTTACATCGAGATACAATGAAAGGTTCTAAATTACGAGTTGTCACACTAATCATGCCCCGCTAAAAGTTATCATGACTCATACCACACATCATGACTCATACCACCCTTTTGCAACTCATTATAAAACATAATATGACACATTATATTTCAATATTACCTAATAAAACTCAGTTTGAACTATTAAAACCGACCATTGAAGTCTCAGTCTGACCAATTAAAATCCTAATATGAACTATTGCGGCCTACCATGGCCCGTTAAGATGATTCATTACAACCTAATCTAACTCATTAAAACCTAATGTAAGATTTCAACCAAGTTAATAAAAGTTGTGACTAGAATATTCCTCTTTAATGCCGGCCGTTAGTTATGATTTAATATTACTTAATGCAAATTCGATATATAGTTCACTAAATTACCAGTTTTCTCAAATAATACTTATGATTAAAAATTTAAAATATATTGAAAAATAGTAAAATTTAAATAAAATTCTAAAAACTTGCAAGATGTTAGAAATTTTTTTAGAGAAAAATCTGAATGATTTCTTAAATAAAATATGGATAACTTGCTGACTAAAATGCTGTTTGTTTTTTAGAGGTAAAACGTCTGCAGTATGCAAATCACATCTGCAGACATCTGTAGCAGAAGAGGTGGACCAAACCTCTGTAGTATACAAGAAGAAAATTGTTTGTTTTTTAACTTCTGCAAGAACAATCGATTCACTCAAAACAACAAGAACAATCGATTTGTATAAATAACAAGACCAATCGATTTGCATAAACAACAAGAACAATCGATTCACTCAAAACAACTTAACAATGAACAAAATCGAATTGGGGGCAATTTCTATGAAAAGAAAAACATAACAAGAAAAACATTACCTGGTGTTGAAAGGGGACGACGCTGGAGGACTGCGGTGGAAGGTGGCTGCGGTGGAAGGAGGAGGGCTGCGGTGGAAGAAGGAGGCTGTGGAAGGTGGCTGCGGTGGAAGGAGGAGACGGTGGAAGGAGGAGGCGGCGGTGGAAGGAGGTGGTTGCGGTGGAAGGAGGAGGCGATGGCAGGTGTAGGCGATGGTGGAAGGTGGCTGCGGTGGAAGGAGGAAGCGTCGGCAGGAGGAGGCGACGGTGGAAGGAGGAGGCTGCGGTTGAAGGAGGAGGCGATGGCAGGTGTAGGCGGTGGTGGAAGGTTGCTGCGGTGGAAGGTGGAGGCGGCGGCGACAACTGGAGTGGTGGAGGAGAGGTGGTGGAGGAAAAGAAGGAGGTGTGCTAGGGTTTGTGTTTTGTATATGTGATGTTAGGCAAACAGAAAGGGAATAAAATGTTAGAAAAGGTTGGAAGACCCTTTCCCACATCTGCACCAAAAAGAGGTCATGCAGAACTTTTTAAATGAAATGTCTTCTAGAAAACAAACAATCTGCAGACTCAAACGTCTGTGCGTGATCTGCGTGGCGCAGACATAAGAGGAGAAGAAGAGCTTTAAAAAAAAACAAACACCCTCTAAATAACTAACTCATTTACATTTTTTTTAGAATTTTTTTATGGTCACCATTTGTGTGTTTTTATCTAGATTTTAATTACTGATGTGGTCTTTAAATTTAAATGTTTAAATTATATTTAAATTATGTTTAAATTTTTAAGTACTCTATACCATTTCACAAGTAAATCTCTACTTTTCCGTCACAACTTTTATTTATATTGACCAAACATATTACCCAATCAAGCATTTAACTTTTTTATTTATATAACAGGCAATCCAAAATGAACCAATCAAAGATGGACAAGTAACTAGACCTTTAGAGGTGGTAGCTTGAGTGGTAGAAATTTATTTTGCATATTTTTATTGTATTAGTAAACCCGTGTCAGTGTGTGTCGTATTCTTCTGAATTTTGTACATTCGATAACTCTTCAATTGTGTGCCAGATGACCACCACATATTGAAGAGCTCGTTCCACGGTTATTGGGCTCATCAGATGGACAACTCTAACTGCAAATACATGTACCAATGATTTATCTAACGACGCACATTTCATTTTAGATTTTAACGTTGATTTAGCGTGTATATGTGCAAG
>JARYGA010042314.1:0-60221 GCA_030545235.1 Helianthus tuberosus
TTTCGCCCTTTTCTACTAACCACTAACCCAACCACCTACCTTTAACCCAAGCCTAACCCTTCCCCCAAAAGTCCTCTTGATGTTTACAAAGGTGTATAGTTAAAAAGGAGGAGAATTGATTGCTTGGCAAGCATATGGTAGGAGTAAGTTCCATGCCGCTCTCGAGTGTTTCACCAAAATACACATTCGGCCGAGTGTTGAGTGATCCCCCGTGAGGTATGTGAACTTGTATATAAATGGAATTTTAAAAAGGCATGTTATGCCCTAATATGTAATTTATCTTATGTAATGTTTTAAATAAATCATGACGAATAGGATTGTAAATAATTAAAAATAAAACTTAATAAAAGATCTTGGAAATCCCGACACTCTATGACAAGCCCAAAAACCTTCTCTTCTACCCATTCCATTTGGGAGTGTAAAAGCCACATTATAAAGAGTTTTGCTTGAGGACAAGCAAAGATTCAAGTGTGGGGGTATTTGATGTGTGCAAAATGCAACATATAAATTACATCAAATGTGGCATAAAACTAACCCTTTTTTAGTACTAATGTTGGAAAAAGTGTGTTTTTGTCTTCCTTTTGTATTTTCAGGATTAAATGATCTCAAATGAACAAAAGAAGCAAAAAAGGCAGCTAAATCTAACATAAATACAAGAAAAGGAACAAACGTGGCATGCCCGACCCCCCGACAGCATCTTCCCAAGCAAAATAAGAGAACAGAAGGCTGAACACGCCCCGTGCTCAGTGAGCACGGGGGCATGCCCAAGTGTCTGCAGAAAAGACAAAGTTGTAGAAGCTTCTATCACCCACCACGGGGGCGTGCCCAGCGGACACGGGACCGTGGTCAACTCTAAGATTCACAGAATCTGGGGAAATCTTGATAGTACAGATAAGCTTCTGCACACGGGGTCATGCCCAACGGACACGGGGGCGTGGTCAACTAATGCAAACAAACTGCAATTAATGAAGAAAGAGAAGATGGGTAGACACGGGGCCCTGCCCAATGGACACGGGGCCCTGCCCAATGGACACGGGCCCCTGCCCAATGGACACAGGGCCCTGCCCAATGGACACGGGGCCGTGTCCGGGCTTCTGTGCAGGCTATAAATAGGGGTGCTTGGCTCACTTGCAACTCATCCCTTGGCACACCACATCTCTCACATGTTGGTGCATTTATGTCTATCGCCTCCGTCAATCCAGTCCGTAGCAGAAACAGAAGAAGTTTAGTGCTTATATTGTAATATTTTAAGAGAAAAGGCAAGGTGGCATTTCTGTAAATAAGGATACACTCCTTATCCCCTTGGCCTATAAATAGAAGTCTTAGGGTTAGACTTTTAGACTTTTGTAACTTTTGGCCATTTGAGAGACTTGGAGCTTGGAGCTTAGAGAGAGAAAGTCTAGAGAGAGAAAGTGTTCTCCACGTGATTCAGGTGCTGTATGTTTTCAGATCATTGAATAGAATCACCGATTATATTATATCTCGTGTGTTCGGTCACGTTCGTGTACGGATTCCGCACGTCACACGTTCGGTTCGCAATCGTTACGGAGTCAAAACCGGTCCTAACAAGTGGTATCATAGCAGGAGCTCGATTGCACGGATCAAACACACAATTTCGCTCAAGAAAACATCATATTCAGATAAAAAATCGCATCAGATTCGCCCAATTTCTTCATCTTTTCATCTCTTAACGTTCTTAACTGAAAAATGCCAAATTAAACAGGATTTTACGGTTAAAAATTGCTGATTTCTGGATATTATGTGCGAAAACACTTGATCTACAAGCCTTCAAAATTTCAAATCTTAATTTGAAGTAATTTGTGAGAAATCTGAATTTTTGTGCTCGTTAAACGTGAACATGCTAACTGTTGGTGTTGACCTTGTTCTTGATGTTCACCGGATGGCAATCCGACCGGATGACCATCCGACTCAACTTCCATTCTATCAATTTCATTAAGCATTGACTATGTTGACTTTTGCTGTTGAAGTTCACCGACCGGATAACCATCCGACTCAAGTATCACCCTTTCCAATTCATTAAAGTGTTGACTTGTTGACTTATCCGACCGGATTACCACTCGGTCGGACAGCAATCCGTGTCATAGCATTACAACTAGTTCGGGCCATTTTAGTCAACATTATCAGTTTTTGTCAGTCAACTTTATCTGTTATTCATGTGAAACATTAAATATAGTCGGTGTGCATGTGAATTTCATTTAGTAGTCAACAAAGGACTTGGCGTCATTAATAACATCAATAGTTATATGTCCAACTATTAGCGGTCCAATCATATGTAAATTGTATCAGATCTGACGTGAATAAAGGGCCATTCAATTTATTGTCGGCCATTGATAATTTGTTTTGAGTGTTAAGTGTCAGTATTGCATGTGATCAAAAAGTTGCGGCCCACTAGAATTTATGAATAGTTGAATTGTTGTCGGCTGCATGTGACCCAAGAGAGTCTCGGCCTAATAACTTTGCATGTGTATTCTGAAAAGATAATTGAAGCGGCCCAATTAGATTCTAGATATCAGCACATGTGTTATCGGCCCATGTGATTTCTGTTTTAGTTCATTTATCAACAAAGGCACTTAATAAACATTGCATGTGATAGAATGTCTTTGTCGGCCACATAATGATCAAGGTTGCATGTGAGTTCATTTGGAAAGTCAAGATTCATTGTTGAAGTCAAAGTGAAAAAGCTATCCGGTCGGACAGCATCAATTCCATCTGGTCGAACAACACGCTCACTTTCAACATAAGCTTTTGTAGTCTTGCGTCATAACTCGTTCGGACAACAGCTCGAACGGCCAGCAATCTCACCCGATCGGACAGCATACCCATCCGGTCGGACAGCTCAAGCCCATCCGAGCGAAGTGTATTAGGCCCATCCGATCCAAGTGCTTGATATTTTTGTTGTAACTAATCATTGTTATTTGATTGTTTCTTGTGTTGAAATTTACAAGGTGTGAATATCGAGGAAATAAAATCATGGCTGAAATCAAGGAGAAAACTCGAGAAGAAATTCTGAGTGAGAAAACCGATAGAGAAATATTCATTGTTGGGTGCAGAATGGAGAAAATGCAGGAAGAGTATGAAAATGCTGTAAGAAACAAAAGATGGGACAAGAACCGAGAATGTTATGTCAACAAAGAAGGTGAACATGTTGTTCCCAGGAGAGATATAGTTCATGATGATGTACTTCTAGTAATTCCTCTATCCGGAGAATTTTATTCAAAACGTGAAAAAGACAAGAATTATGAGAAAAAGCTTAATAAAATTATCAGAGATGCGATGACATCAAGTCTGAGAAAGAGGGATGAAGAAAGAATGAAGAAGAATGTTGAGAATTTGGTTGATGATTTGAAGAAAGTTGCTGAGGAAAAGAAGGTTGAGAAGAAAGAAGAAGTAGAAGAAGTGAAGATGGAAAGTTCAGCTAATGTTGGTGGTGATGTTGGTGTTTGTGAGGAACAGAAGAAGTGTGAAGCTAATCAAACACAGTCAGAAGCAAAAACAGAGGTGCGAATCACTGAGGTAAAATCTAATTCTGAAGTCTTAATCAAAACTGTTGAACAATGCAATAAATGCATGGAAACATGCAGTGCTTGTACTTAAAAAGACGTAAAATTCAGAACAAGAGATCTAGAATTTGTTAAAATTGAAGAACTTTTCAAAAATAAATGCAAAGAAATGTTAGAAAACGAAAAAGTTTTAAAAGAAAATGATGAAAAACTTTCAGAAAAATGTAAAAAATTAGAAAAAGAAATGAGATTTTGAAAGAAAATGTTTTGAAAAAGACAGAAGAATGTGATAAAAAAGAGAATGCTTTTCAAGAGATGAAAAATGAATACGATTCAATAAAATTGGCTTATCACATTACAAAAGAGTCATATGAAAATGTGAAGAGTCAAATGAAACTTGTTCAATCCAGATTGAAATACTGTTCTGAAACAACTGATACGCTTAATTGGCAGTATTCAATAAAGCAACAAGTTGTCAATTCTTACATTGAGGATGTTGCTAAGCTAAAGCGTCAAATAGCTGATTTAGAACAGGATAACAACAAGTTACATAGTTATCATGCATCATCATATGTGCTTGAAAGAATTTTCAATATAAAACCGGATGGTAAAGATTCTGAGCGAAACAAGAAAGGTATTGGCTCAGAGTTTCATCAAGTTCCACCACCGGAAAAGTTCGCATTTTATGATGATGAGAAGGTCGAAAAAGCTTTCAACATGGTGGATCAATTTCCAGATAACATTGACGTAACCTATTCCAAATCTGATGATTCAAGTGATTCAGAGGTGGTAGGTAAGGTCGTTGAAAGTGTGTTGAAAGAAGAGTTGGTTGATACATGTAAAGCTGAATCACATGATGAAAATGAAGGTAGTTTTCATGAAGAATATCTGAAAAACTCAAAATCTAAGAAAGATTTGAATGATGATTCAAAAGGATTGGTTTATACCATGATTGGATCGGACAAATTATTCTTAGATATTGTATTCCCGATTTAGAATGTGATTTCAGAAAAGATTGACAAAGTTTTCAAGATGGTTGAGATTGAAAAGTTTGAGATTCCAAAGTTTGCTGGAAAGTGTCACAAAACTTTTTATAACAAACCTGGTTACAAGAAGAAAAACATGAAGGCTGTGTTGGGTTATAAGAAGAAACAGAATTGGAAGAAAAATGAAACGCCATATTATCAGGCAAAAATGAATTTTGTTCACGGAACAAGTTCTGAAGAAGAGAAAGAACTCCAATTTAGACGACAGTCTAATGAAGACTTCTATGCTCAAAAGAAAACGCAACAACAACAGGTCAAAGATGTCTCAAAGAGAACATGTTTCAAATGTAACCAAACAGGACATCTTGCCCGTAAATGTCCAAATCTGAAACCTGTTGATGTTGAGAACAACAAGAAGTCTGATGATGCTGAGAAACAAAAATCTGAGGGTGTGAAACAAAGGACAACCAGATTTGATTCAAAACAAACTTGGAGGTACAACATAAACAAGTTTGCTTCGAATCAAACTTGGAAATCAAACCCGAATAGGTTCGATTCTAGACAGACCTGGAATTTTCACACACCCAGATTTTGAACAACACAAAGTTGGAGAACAAATGTCGATGCAACAAAACCAAACGAGTTTTGGAAACCAAAAGTTGTTGTTCAGAATCAAAATGTTCAAAAAGATTCACATTTTTACAAACGAGGAACTCCTAAAGGCCAAACATGGAGTGTTAAGAAACAAGTGACTTCGGTAAATGATGAAAAAGTTGAAGTCAAAATTGAAAAAGTCTTTGTTCAAGATGACAAAGATTTTCCTAAATTAAATGATGCATATTGTGTTGAAATGCCTAAGGTCAAACAGACCTGGGCTAAATTGTTCAAGTAATTGAATTAATTTGAATGTGCAGGTGCT
Source organism: Helianthus tuberosus (assembly GCA_030545235.1). Taxonomy (NCBI): domain Eukaryota; kingdom Viridiplantae; phylum Streptophyta; class Magnoliopsida; order Asterales; family Asteraceae; genus Helianthus; species Helianthus tuberosus. The sequence continues at coordinate 5,427 of JARYGA010042314.1, forward strand.
TCCGAAAAAATCTGAATGTCATCAAGAGGAGTGTCGGAGCAGCCTGGCAAGAGAGAAGAAGGCTGCTGGTCCCTACGATGGTTAAACAGGGAGTTTGATTTCTGTATATATATAAACAATATTTCAAAAACCCTAAAAATTGAAAAATTTAAAAACCAAAAATATGTTTTTATTTTGTCAAAAACTTGAAAAATAAAAAATATGTTTGTTTTTAAATTTGTCAAAAATCAAAATTAAAAAATTTGTTACTTGAATATGTCGAAACCCTCACGGCGGAACAAACATGATTAATTTCACAAGATTGAAAAACGGTTTTCAAACTGTAAAAAATCAATGTGTTGTAAATCATGGGGGTTCATTTGCAGAAAATATAACGTGTTGCAAAATAGAGAACGAAAAGTAGAAAATGGATGGCGAGACAAAGCTATCTACATCGGTTATCAAATTTTCTTTAAACGATTTTGCATTTTAGGGGGAGTAAGAATATTTCAGAAAATACAAAAACATTAGAAAATTTGAAAAAGCCAAAAACATGAGAAAATGAAAAAGAGTTTTTGTGTAAATAGAGGAAATGATAGTACATCAGTTAGTCAATCATAGTACGCTAAAGAAATGGAATGTTAAATTGTGATAAACGGTCTCACTGATGATATGCCAAGTAGGTTTTTTACACGCTTAGTAGATTGTTTTCGAGATATAAACCAAAATTTTAATACTTTCTTATCTCGTGGGGAACATCTCTCGGATATATGGGTAACCCCCGAAATCTTGTTTGAAGGGCTTTCTATTTCTGACATACTAGGTCTTTGTATATGATGATATCTGGGGTATTATACCGGGACTTCTAATTTTGCGGGAGCAATAGCCTAGTCCTCGTATAATACTCTACACTGCTTTAATCTTAAAGCCCACCCCCAGCATAAAAAATGACGAAACATTGAAAAATGCTAATCATGTGCTGTTGAAGAAAAGATCCCTAACCGGGACACACCGAAAGTCGAGCCATCATCTCTTTGTCTGAACGGAAGTTCCAACCTGAGCTCTCATGGCCTCGCATTATCCGTTTACAGATATCATTAGTGTACATTCACCTGTAAGACTGAATATAGGAGTCTGGATACGGGAGTATATTCTGAGGTGGGACACGCGAATAAGTTTAAGTTCTTAAATCACTAATCTCGTATCTCGAACCAATTGAAATTTGTGTGAAAATTTAAGTGGATCAGTATACTGACAATCTAAGTGAATCGTTTAGAACTTAAAGTGTTAAAAAGCTCAACGGTACTAGTGATTTGTCATAAACTAATATGATCCTCTGACACGAACTCAAACAAAAATATTATATGTTTGTAAATATTTCTTTACTGCTTTATGTTTCAGAAAAATTCAAAAAGATTTTTGATTTCTGCTTTAGTTTCGACAACCGATGTCTGGGATGCTGAGTTTCAAAATCTAAGTATGCTGATTGTGTTTCTGAAAATAAACAAGTTCATTAATTTGAAACTTGAAATTTTAAAATCAAAAATCAAAAACAGTTTGTGATATCTCCAAGGTCATTAATTTGGACTTGGATGATTAACTATGAGGGATTTGGATGCTCATACTGTTAAAATCTGTTGTAAAGAGCCATTTTCCGATCTTGATTCACTTAAACTGCCAAATCCATGAAATCTGTTGATAGGGAGAGAATCAAGTTAATTCTGGATATATTCATATTATTATATCTTAGAACCAGGATCTTGATTTAGAAAGTTTTATAGAGCCAGGTCACGATTCCTGGTCAATCGAAAATGCTTTCATTGTAAAAATATTCTAGCTTATGCTGAGAGTGCCAGGTTTTCAATCCTGGATGATTCAAAATGTTTTTCTTATAAATCTTTGAGATTTGCAGATGTTGTTCCAGACTACGATCCCGATAGCCGAGTCTAAGGGGGAGTCTGAAAATGAGCTCAACGCAAGGGGGAGCATGTATATATCCAGAGGAGCTTGTAACCAGAAAGCCAGGTGTCGATCCCAAAGCACGGAAACTTGACGAATGGGGGAGCCTGAAGAAAAAGAGTTTACTGAAAAAGGAAGCTGAAGCTGAAGACAGATCCACGGGGATTCTGTTCAAGCAAGAGGGAGTCTGTGTTGCTGAAAACGTGTTAAACCTTCAAGAAGTCTCAGAGAGAGAGAAAGACAAGTCGCTATGAGTTTGACTACGGATTGACTACGGCCATATCCAAGGGGGAGTCTGTTGGTGCATTTATGTCTATCGCCTCCGTCAATCCAGTCCGTAGCAGAAACAGAAGAAGTTTAGTGCTTATATTGTAATATTTTAAGAGAAAAGGCAAGGTGGCATTTCTGTAAATAAGGAAACACTCCTTATCCCCTTGGCCTATAAATAGAAGTCTTAGGGTTAGACGTTTAGACTTTTGTAACTTTTGGCCATTTGAGAGACTTGGAGCTTGGAGCTTAGAGAGAGAAAGTCTAGAGAGAGAAAGTGTTCTCCACGTGATTCAGGTGATGTATGTTTTCAGATCATTGAATAGAATCACCGATTATATTACATCTCGTGTGTTTGGTCACGTTCGTGTACGGATTCCGCACGTCACACGTTCGGTTCGCAATCGTTACGGAGTCAAAACCGGTCCTAACATCACACTTCACCCACACTCCACCACCACCACAACACCATCATCCACCACCATCATCCATCATCCATCATAGAGTATGTGAGTAGTCTCGGGATCCAAGATTGATCGTAAGAGTTCTTGACAATCAAAGGCCATGTTTGCCTAAGTCTCTTACATCACTTGGTGAAGACAAGTGTCTAGTGTAATACTTTTTATTTTTAATCTTTTCGCACTTTTTATTTGGTTATGTATTAATGACTTTAATAACTAGTTTCTTATGTTGAAGGTGAATCTTCCTTATCATTTGTCCGTGGTGTCTTGGCATTATTTTACTGTCTATATAAAATAAAAGATTTTCACCATTCATATCTCCACGGTCTATATGGAGATATGTTGGCTACCTGGTCGGGGGTTATAGATCCTGCAAAGGACCTAGGTCAAATTTAGTAGGACCTCCTTCAATACCCACTGGTATTGGATGGCGGGGGTCCAAACTCTTTGATCCCCTCATATGTAAGCTACTATTAAAACTTTAACCCGGCTACTTAGGACTGTATCCCTGCTGACTCAGACTACTTAGCCGAGCGTAACGTCACCTTCAAAAGAGGGGCCTACACATTACGCATTAATAACTTAATTAATTATCTTTCAATAATCCAACCCTTTAGGATTGTATCCTTGCTGACTCAAACTACTGGGTTGAGGGTAACGTCACCTTCAAAAGAGGGGCCTACTACAATAACTAAGATAATCTCTTAAAAAGTACAAAAGTGAGGAAATAATCAAAGGTTACACTAAACACGAGTCGGATCCAAGTGATTCATCTTGTCTATCTGTTTTTACTTTTATTTTCATTTTTCAGCATTTTTAGTTTTTATTTTCTAGTTTAACATCTTTTTCTAAACTTTTGATTTGATTAGACGTTGAGGATAAACCGGTACCAAAAGCTCTTGTGTCCTTGGACGACCTTGGTATCTTTCCAACACTATACTACGCTCACGATGGGTGCACTTGCCCATATGTGTGTTTGGTGTTAGTAAAATATCGTGTTTTATAAATTTAAAACTTGACTAACGTGTAAAAAGGGCTAAAAATATATATAAAAACCTACGACACCACACGCGCATCACTCACACTAGCACCAAGATCTAAAAGTGCCCGATTGATTTTAAAATCGCCTACTTGAATTGAAATGATAGGTGCACCCGGATCTTGAAGCTTAGGTGGAAGTGCACCCGAAAGAATCGAACTCACATTTTCGGTCAAATCAAGTTTTTTAGGAAATTTGTGAGTTCATGTTTGGGTACACAATTCTTTCAAGTACTTAGCATGAGATGGTACTTGCTTGATTTTTATCCAAAAGAGGTAAATTATTTTTTACTTGTTTGAAAACTTCCAACAACTCTTCTTGTTGTGGACCTCTTTTGTTTACAACTTTCTTCACGGGTCCCTTCAATGCTTCGGAATAAGGGGCGGTATTAGCCTCCACACCCTTTTCCTTATCCTTAGGGACGGGGATGGTCACAACGGGTGTCTTATTATTAATTTTTAAATCATTTTTGTTTTGACCCGTTTGACCATCCTCACACTCTTCATCACTAGCATCTTCCCCCACCCTTCAAAAAACTAGGGTGATGGTGTTTTAACACCATTATCTACAACTCGACCACTACGTAAAGTTATTTTATTAATTGGTACCTCACGTGTGTTCTTCGAGCTTGACCCTTGATTCTTAGGGTTCAACGTGGTGTCACTTGGAAGCTTTCCCATGCCCCCCCTCATTTGAGCCATTTCCTTCGCGAGTTGGCCCACATGCTTTGCCAGTGCTCCATGCGATTTGTCTCTTACTTCAAACTCTTTCTTCATTTCAGATTTGATCTCTTGATTTGAAGTAGTGAGGGCATTCATAGCATTCATGAGTGCATCAAACTTAGATATTATCGAGTCATCACCGCCCGTTTGAGAGTTTGAAGCACCACCCCCATTTCCACCTTGGTTGTAGCCACGTTGGTAGTTGTTTTCACGATTTTGGTATCCTTGACTACCCCCTTGATTGTAATTCCTTTGGTAACCCCCTTGGTTACCACCTTGGTGATTATGATAAGAAGAACCACTTTGCCCACCTTGATTTCCCGATTGAAAGTTTGGGTTCATTTGATTCGAAGCAGTACCATATCGGAAATTTGGGTGATTTCTCAAACCTGGATGGTAAGTTTTGGAGTTCATATCATATTGCTTTCGATCCCCATACACTTGATTTACCTCTTCGGTGTAGTCACCCGGTCCCGTTTCACATTGATCGGTCCGATGACCAATCTCCCCACAATCTTCACAAACCACAAATTGCACCGCATTCACCTCCTTCCTCTTCATACGAGCCAACTCCCGTTATAGAGTAGAAATCCGATCCTAAGAGTTAGAGTCAAGATCGGGAAGTGACCGGAAACGGGATGTTTTTTTAGCTCTATCGGCCGACCCCTTTGATTTTGACCGCTTGCTCATCCGCTCAAGAAATTCCCAATCATCATCTTCATGGTTACTCAATAAGGTTCCGTTGCTCGTTGACTCGAGGTGATTCCGTGTCTCATCATCCAATCCTCTTACAAAACACTTAACCAACTCCCACTTTTCTATTTGATGATGTGGGCACTTCCGAATCAATTCTTTGTACCGAGTGAATGCTTCATGTAATGGTTCACTTGAGAGTTGGCGGAAAGACCTAATTTCATCTCGAGCATCATCGGTCTTTGCCATCGAGTAATATTCGTCAAGGAAAACTTGTTGCATTTCGGCCCATGTACGAATACTATTCGCCAGAAGTGTAAGGAACCATTGTTTTGCCTTACCCTTTAACGAAAACTGAAATAACCAGAGCTTGACCTCTTCCAATGCGAAATCATGCCCCCCAATAGTACTACATATGGACGAAAACTCCGCCAAATGAGGATATGGTTCATCGTTAGACCTCCCATTGAAGTGGGGAAGAATATTGATGTAATGGGGCTTGCAATCGAACATTCTTCTTTCGCAAACTATCGGTGAGTCATTGTCGGTTACTACCGGCCTAAAACGGTCATTAACGCCCCTTGGAGGTTGTTGAGGACGGCGTGGGCCGTTAACTTCTTGATCGACCGGTCTTCGATTATCCCTTCGATCACCTCCTCTATTACCACCTTGGTTTCCAACTTGATTACCTCCTCCCACAAAACGAGGAATCTGGTTATGGTTCACATTATTATTGTTGTTGTAGAACCCATTATTCCAGTTCCTTTGATTGTTGTTTCGTGGGTTTCGGTTGTTCCCGTAACCGTCGTTTCTCACATTCCCATACCCATAATTGTCATTCCCCACAAAATTGGCATTTTGATAGCCAAATTCATCGTCGTCGAACCCTCTAGCGTTGTAGACATCCCCCCGGTTCACATACCCCCAACCGTCATCATCGACCCGATCATCATAGTTACCCCTATCATCCGAGTATTCCGAGTGAATACTCATGTGTTCTGGTGATTGATAACCGGGAACACTAAAAGGCTCATCATCCGGGATAGCGTTTCTCAAATCATGTATGTTAAAGAACGGGTCGTCATTTGCGGGATTGCCATGATCTTGGTTGCCTCTACGATCGGAATTAACATTCTGATCATCAAGTTGAGTGGGTAAGGAGTTATGTCGGTGAAGGTTTTGTTGTTGGGGTGTTCTTTGGTTGTTATTGGGGTTTTGGTTTCGGAAAGGTGGTGTGGGTGGTCTTGAGTTTTCACCACCAACCGGTGGATCTTGAGGTATAGGTTGGACATTTTGAGCTGGGCGAAGATTGCCTCGGTATTGGAATTGGTTTGGATTTTGGTTTTGGTTGAGGTTTTGGTTTTGGTTTGAATTTTGGTTCGCCATTGAATCGGTTTCAATGGATGGTGTGAATTGTGGTGTTTGGGAGACTTGGTTAGAAACAAGGGTTGCTTCTAACCGGCTTGCTAGGTTTCTTCTTGCAACTCTTTCAATTTCCGGTTCGTAGACCAACGGTGAAGTCCTCCCGGAGTTCCTTGTATGCATGCACTACCTGTAATCTGCACAAGTAACACAACCCGCGGAACAAGGAAAAAGACAAAGTACAAAAAGAAACTAAACAAATTAAACAGCTAATCATGAATGTTGGTAATCGGACTTGCAAATCATAGGTTTGAATATAAAGAATTGAGAATCAAAGAACAATAAACTTGCTTGTATTGAATGAAAAGAAATGATTACAATTGACATATATGAACCCTATATATACTATACGAATAGGTGCGATGAATGGTTACGTCTCCTCATGAATTGGCGTGTCTGATGATGAAGCATCGCGTCTTCTTAATGATTGCCGCCCTTTCTGAAGAGTCACGTCCGTAGGAGATGTCGATCCCTTTAGATGTAGGTTTCAATCTTTCACTTTGTCGCATTCGGTCCTCGTACTTACTAAGTAATCTAAATTATAACATAAACTAACTATCTACTAATTACAGAACGACCCCTATATTTAGTTTAAACATCAATACTCCCCCTTAAACTAAATATAGTTTAACGAAGGTCTTCAACTTGCTTAACTTGCAGTAGCATTGGTTCTTCTTCTAATGCGAGATTGGCTTCTTGCTGTGTGTCTTTCTCCTTTTCCTTCCACTTGGTGCAATCTTTTGCAAAATGACCAAGTTCTCCACAATCATAACATCTGAACTTGCTCTTTTCTTGGTTTCTTGGTCCTATATCTTTTCCACGTCCTCTTCCTCCTTTGAAAGATCCTTGTCCTTGACTTCTACCATGGTTTTGAACACCACGACCCTTTCCATGATGCAAACTTTCAAACTGATTCTTTGCACATGCCATCATGAGTCCTCCTTGATTATTATCTTCTTGCTTGTCTTGACTTTTGAGACGTTCTTCAAAAGCTATTATTCTTCCCACTGCTTCTTCGAATGGCATTTTGTCTATTTCTGAATATTGTTCGATATTTGCCACGATGGGTAGAAACTTTTTCGGAACGGAGATAAGTAATTTCCTTACAAGTTTCTTGTCTTTAATGGTGGTACCAAGAGTTTTAAATTTGGCTTTTATACCACCCAACTTGCTTGCGAAACTACTTACTGTTTCGTTCTCATCCATTTTCAAAACTTCTAGTTCGCTCCTCAAAGTTTGTAGACGTGCTTTCTGAACCATATCTGCTCCAAGATAACAAACTTTGATTGCATCCCATACTTCCTTTGCTTTTTTGTATTGCGCAACTTGCATCAAAACATCTTCCGGTAGCGTTTGGAAGATAATTGCTTTCATTGTATGCGCCTTCTTTTCGTTTATCACTTCCGTTGAAACAACTGTTTCCCAAAGACTATATGCCTTCAAGATTGTTTCCATCATAACTGCCCATTGGGTGTAATTTGTCTCTTTCAATTTTGGGCGTTGAAGAGACACATTCCCTTGCTCGTAGAGTGACGTTGATGCACTTCCTTCTTTTTCTGTCATGCCTCCATTCTTTCTTGCTTTGTTTTTCTTGCCTATCTTGCTTGTGATCGAATGATCCTTTTCTTGACCGTGTAGATCAAATTTCTTACTTAGTACTTGCGTCTGGCCAACTTGCTAACCAGATTCTTGCGTTTCTGACCGACTTGCTAATCAGATTTTTATGTACCCTGACCCATTTGCTAATCAGGTTCTGACCGGCTTGCTGATCAGATTCTTGCTAATTTGCTTTTCTTGCTTTGACCGAGAATGGTCGTTTCTTGCTAGACTGAATCGTGATGATTCAACGTGCTACTTGCTATTTTGAACCAACCGGTTTGGAACTTGCTATTTGAACCAAGAATCGGTTTAACTTGCTAGAACCGATACGGGTTCGATTTCTTGCTATACGTATCGTTTATGATTCGAAATTGACTTGCTTTATCTTAAAACATGCTATTATGATCCCTTTTCGACGTACAAAACCTTGATTTCTTTTTTTTTCATTTTAAAAAACAGATTTCAATTGTTATAAATTGGGTTTTCCAAAAAAAACTGTTATAATCAAATTTGTAAAAAGCAATTCAAATTGGTTTTTCTTAAGAATAATTTAAACAAAAAGCAAAAAACTTATTCAGATTTACTTTTTCAAAAAACATGATTCGAAGAACCAATCAATTGTGTTAAAAAACAAAATTATTGAATTCAAAAGTTCAATACTTTCTAACCTTTAATTTGGAACCCGCTGATTTCAATAGACAATATCGATGCCGTGTTGGTTTAAATAGGAAACAATTGCAATCTTCTTTCTTGCTGCGAACACCGACACAACCGGAATTTGATTATGGCGAAAACGGATATACGCCTCCTTTCTTTCGAACTGGTTGAATCGTGTTGTGATTCAATCGTTTCTTCCTCCCGGATTTGTAACGTGCTCTGATACCATTGTTGGTAATCGGACTTGCAAATCACAGGTTTGAATATAAAGAATTGAGAATCAAAGAACAATAAACTTGCTTGTATTGAATGAAAAGTGATGATTACAATTGACATACATGAACCCTATATATACTATACGAATAGGTGCGATGAATGGTTACATCTCCTCATGAATCGGCGTGTCTGATGATGAAGCATCGCGTCTTCTTGATGATTGCCGCCCTTTCTGAAGAGTCATGTCCGTAGGAGATGTCGATCCCTTTAGATGTAGGTTTCAATCTTTCACTTTGTCGTATCCGGTCCTCGTACTTACTAACTAATCTAAATTATAACATAAACTAACTATCTACTAATTACAGAACGACCCCTATATTTAGTTTAAACATCAATAACGAAAAAATCAAACAATAATTCAAACACAAAGCGCACGTACTCCCCGACAACGGCTCCAAAATTTGATCGGAGTGTCGCGCTCCGGTCAAAGATAAGATTTATAAGCCCTAATTTTCTTAACAAATAGCTAGTGGTAGCAAGGGGTCGAACCACGAAGAGTATGTGGTTTGCGAATGGACTTTGTTGACTTTTAATGGTTGTCACTTTTATGAAGCTTGCTAAGTTGTTTTTGTAGTTTTTGTTTGTTGAAAAGATGTTGAATAAAATTACTAAGATTCTTGTATTGATTAACTACTAATGATTAACGATTGTAAGAAAACTTGATTAATAAAACAATATGGAATAACAAGGTTTACACCCGGTTTCAACAAATGCAAGACCTAGGATTACTATGTGTTTTAAGTTGATTTGCTCGAATTAATTCATTAACGGGTCAATAATCACAAAGCTTAGGTGCCAATCACTATCAACGTCATAGACAACGGACCATGATGCACTTCGTTACCTTGGACTAACAAATCCTATCAATAGACAAGGCATAAATACGTGTATTCGTTTCACAAAGTCAAATTTAATCATTCATTTGACAATTCATAAATGCAATACAAACGTAGGACAACTGTCTAAAGCTTCAAATGTAATTCAAGTTGTCACAAACCAAAAAGCAACACATAGCAAAACCTAAATCTTACAAAAGTTTACACCGGGGTGAAACCTCCAAGGAATTAGCCGCTCATGGAAGGACGAATGTTATCACCGGATAAAAGGAACTTGAGCTTGAACATCTTGCAACCTTGAATGTGATGGAAATGGATGTTAGGGTTTATGGTAATGAAAGGTTGAGGGTTTGATCAATGATGGTGAAGATGGATTAGGGTTATAAGATGAAGATTGTGATAAATTGGTGGATTTGGATGATGGATGTGATAGAGATCGATGAGAGATGATGATGATGATGTCTTGTGGCTCCAAGTTTGAATTCAAAACTCAAAAGAATGTGTAACTCCCGAAAATTGATGACCAAAACGTTTTTCATTCGTTCCAATAACAAGGGAATCAAAATTTCACGATTCACACTTGCACGTGGCGTCGCCAACAGGCCTATGTGGCGTCGGCAACGGGCTTCAGAAAACACAAAGACCGGCAACGGCCTAACCTGCTGTCTACGGCCAAAACGGGCGACGACAATTTTAACACGGCGTCTCCGACGGCCAAACTAGGCGTCGGCGATGGTGCCTCCAACTCCCATTCTCCAATTTTTTTCATTTCCTTAGCTTCGGTTGACCCGTTTTGCGTCCCAGTGGTCCGGTTTTCGTCCCGGTGACCCGTAAAGCTCCCAAAAAGCTCATTTAACTCCGCTAGACCTGCAAAATACATATCTAATCAAAAGTAGGCTATTCGGAATTAAAAATTGTGTAAAAACATCAAATTAAACAATTACGATCACCGGTTTTTTACCACGTATCAAAACTTTGTATGTGTTAAGCGTTATGTTTGTAAAACTTTGTATTTGTAAAGTTTTGTGTTCGTAAAACTTGTGTAACCGTCAATGTCCACGTATGACAATGATAACATGCTCGCATGATCCTGTGAGTTGTATGTAGGACAATCCAGTCCTTAAAATGAAGGCCTTAAAGTTGCGTGCAGGATCCGTGGGTTGTATGTAGGAAACGCTGTCCCGTTATTCGTAAGCAGGACTAACCAGTCCGCTTATTTGTATGTAGGACACTCAGTCCCATTGTAACTAGGACCAACCCCATCACTAGTCTGTAGCTCATGCATGTTTCGTAAACCGCTTACGTTTTTGTGAAAACCGGTATGTTTTGTATAAATCTTTCGTAAACCATTTGAGTTTATTGAAATTCACAAACCATTTGTGTTAGTTAAAACTTTTTTGTAGCATGGTTTAGAAATATGTGATTTTTATTCATCGAAAACCTTGTATGCTCTTGCAAAACTTGCATGTCTTTTCACCCCGAAAACATTTATAAGAATGTAAAACCGTAAAAAGTGGGGGTTAGGAACTCACCTCGATACCCTTGTGCAAAGCTAGCTTAATATGATTCCATAATGTCGTTTCCAAAACGTGACTCGCTAGCATGCAATCTAAGACATTCCTAACACGGAATAACTTGTAAGTTTCTACTAAAATGATGTAGCTAAACTACGTGTCACCGAGCTCTACCGGTTAGCGCTAACCGAACAATCCGATGGTATGTTGTTAACTTGAAGAAAACGAATAAGATATACTTGTTAAGTTCCATTTAATGTCGGTGATAGATACTAAGTTTTGTAAACGCTTAGTTTTCAAGAGGCTTAGAATATCTATATTTAAAAAATAATATATAAATATATTGATAGGATCGCGTTAGTTGTCCCGAATGGTCGTACGTGTACGTAGACATATATTTGTATAAAAATAATACGCGTTATAGACACATCGTAATTTTCATAAGATGTACCTAAGTATATATGTAAACATAAATATTTATGTATATGACGTCGTGTAGTTGAAGTAATAATCCCGCATCTCGTGGATAATTATCGAAATAGTAATGTAGTTGTTTGCTTGACCTAATCAAATCTCGCTTGTTTGTAAACCAATGACTTGGTTAATAATATGTGAAAATCGTACGGTAATACACCGTATGCCGTTTAGGCATTTGAAATAAATATAAAAGGTATATTTATTTTATAAAATTTTCGAGTTGTGGACGTTTAAAATAAATATAAATAATAATAATCATGTTTATTTTATATAATTGTCGATTACGATATGTTTGAAATAAATATAAATAATTATATTTATTTTATAAAAGAATTTTCCGAGTTTTTGATGTTTGGAATGAACATAAATAATTATATTTATTTTATAAAAGATTGTCAAGTTATTGACGTTTGAAACAATTATAAACTATTATGTTTAATTTATAAAAGGATTTGCGTTATCGACGCTTGAAACAAATATAAACAATTATATTTATTTATAAAAGGATTCGCGTCATCGACGTTTGAAACAAATATAAACAATTATATTTATTTTATAAAAGTATTCGAGTTATCGACTCGTTTTGTGAGAGTTATAAAGTTCGTCAAAATAAATATACATTTGTATTTGTTTTTATAAAAATTTCTTGAATCCGATAGGTTTCGTTTTTACAATAAAACACGTTTCCTTTTACGGATTTTTACGAAAAACGAGCAGAGTTTCCTCTGTTTTTGGACGACCCGACAACACAAGTTGTCGATATATTTTCAAAACACAACATTTCAATTCAACAATATATAAAATGTTCCCGTTACTACTCAAATCGTAAACTATTAACACGTAAGTTTAATATTTATATATGCATATCCATCATTATATCACATATCGGTTCGGTAAATGTATAATTATATCATTAACCCCAAAGTTTAACAATGTGTAAACGTTAATCGGTCGGGTCGAGCTCGGTTTGCGTAAATAATATCTTTTATATGAAACAATATAACTAAATCTCGCGTCATTAACCTTTACCGAGTCTTGCATTGACCACGTTGACTGAGTTGGCCGTGTTGATCATGTTGACTGAGTTGACCGGGTTGACTCGTGTTGACTAAGTTGACCGGGTTGCCCGAGTTGCACTGAGTCAAACCGTGTTGCACCGAGTCGAACCTAGTTGCTCTGAGTTGAACCGAGTTGGTCCGAGTCGAACTGAACCTGAACCGGGTGAACCGAGTTGAACCGAGACCCGAGCCACCCCCCGTGTTGTTTTGTAACCCGAACCCAAAACATGACTCTGGAACATCATTCACCCCACCCAAACCAAAACTAAACATTGTATCACCACCACCACCGTCTTCGGGTGGTCGGAAAAACCACCACCACGGCCGTGGTGTCCGGCCATCGGTTTGACGGCTCCGTTGTCCTTCTTCACCCCACCGTCATCCTTAGCCTTTCAAACACTACTAAATGAAAGAGAAACAAATGAGGAGAACTTAAAAACAGGTCCTTCACCGATCTGAACGAGGATGAAGAGTAGGGGTGATTACCGGAGAAGAAACCTTCATTCGCGGCTGTTGGCGTTGAAACTGCCACTTCCGTTGCTCCGATTGGAAAATGATGCCGGAAAAGTGCTCAGGAGGCTCGATTTAGGGGGGTACACCTTTGTTTCACCGGAAAACATGTCGGAAAAGCCATCACCGCCGCAACTCACGGCGGCAATGCCGCCAGAATCTTCGCCGAGAAGTCACCGGCCATCGCCGACTCCAAAAAGGCTAGACGAAAATACATTAGTAATTTAATTTGGAGTTAAATGTCATTGTCCCTGTGGTTTGAGCCATTTTACCAGTTTAGTCCAAATGTTTCATTTTCCGCTTGTGGGTCCAAAAAGGTTTCACCGTTGCCATTTTAGTCCATTGGTTAACTTCATCCATTTTTTATATTAACAAGAAGGGCAATTCGGTCATTTTATCAACTTTTATTATTGGTAAGATTTTTATTGGACAAAATCATTAAAATATCAATTTTTATAATGATAATAAATTTTATTCAGAGTAAACTACTTTTTGGGTCTTTATGTTTTATTGGTTGTGGTCATTTGAGTTTAAAGTCAAAAAGTTAAACGCTCTGAATATTTGGATTTTCATTTTGTAACCCTTTAAGTCCAAATTATTAACAATTGCAACAATTTGAGTCTAACTAACTAACTCTGTTACATTTTCTCATTTTTTTTTCTGAGATGACCAACATACCTTTGTCACCATCTTCAACCCCCAACTTCACCACCATAGTCCTTCACCTGAACCACCACACCATCGACAAAGCAATTAACTATCAATGATGATCATAAAGATTGGAACGAGTTTGGAATTAACAAGTTACCGAAGTACGATCCCAAACCACAACGGCCAACGTTTTCCAAACCACCACGACACCACCCCCATCCCCATCGCACCAGTACCACATCATCACCCCCAACCACCATCACACCACCCCTAACCACCACACTACCACCTTCACCCCCATCCCCATCGCACTAGTACCACATCACTAGTGTCGCACCACCCCTGCCCCCATCGCACCACTACCACATCACCACTCCAACCACAGTCGCACCGCCGCACCACCTCTAACCACCACAACACCACCCCCACCCCCATCGCACCACTACCACATCACCACTCCATCCACTGCCACACCACCCCTAACCACCACAACACCACCCCCACCCCCATCGCATCACTACCACATCACCACCCATAACCTCCGTCATTCAACTGAGACCTTTTAGGGTTCCGGTGACTTCATTAAGCAAAACGACATCTTCATTTTCTTTTGGCAACCAAGGCATTGTAGGGTTCCGTGGGTTATGATCAAATCCTTCATTAAATCGACATCTTCATCTTCACACCTACTCAATTTTGGTTTATGTGTGTGTGTGAGAGCGAGAGAGCGCGCGCTTGAGGGTTGATTTAGGGTTTGAGTTTTGATTTATAAGAGAGAGGGGGTGGGATGACTTTAGTTGTAATTAGTTTTATTTTTATTTAGGGTAAATTACACTTTTCTTCCTTTATGTTTGTAGCAGATTGCATTGGATGACCTTTAACTTCAATAATTACAGTTACAGTCCTTTATTTGGAAAACTCATTACACTTTACGTCCTTTGGCCCTAACCAGGTTATAATTTTCAGTTAAATATGGCATGTGTATTGCACATGAGGGTACTTTTAGTCATTTTAGAAGTGTCTTTTACAAAAAAAATAAAATAATATATATATATATATATATATATATATATATATATATATATATATGAGGAGGAGTTGGGTAGAAAGTGGATATTTCCTAAAAAGTCTAGGAAGCAATCAGAATGCGACACGTGGCATTGAAGGATTTTAACTATAAAGGCAATTATGTACTTTCACAATCTATTTTTATTTTAGGAAATTATCTTCAATAACTAACTATCCATAATGGCTCCATAAATTTCGGAATTTTTTGTTTTCGATTTCTGATATCACTTAATATTAATTATTCCTTCGTTTTCTTGCTCACAAGATTCATCGCTGATCATATTTTTATACGGAGGGAAAAATCATGGCATCTGGAATCTATCAGCATGTTCTTGGTACTGTGTTTTTACAGTTTGTTCTTGGTGATGTATTTTAACAGCAAGCAGATTCATACAGTTGTGTTTTAGCATTCAGATTCATACAATTGTGTTTTAACAGCAAGCAGATTCATACAGTTGTGTTTTAACAGCAAGCAGATTCATACAGTTGTGTTTTAGCATTCAGATTCATACAGTTGTGTTTTAACAGCAAGCAGATTCATACAGTTGTGTTTTAAAAGAAAGCAGATTCATACAGTTGTGTTTTAGCATTCAGATCCATACAGTTGTGTTTTAACAGCAAGCAGATTCATACAGTTGTGTTTTAGCATTCAGATTCATACATTTGTGTTTTAACAGCAAGCAGATTCATACAATTGTGTTTTAGCATTCAGATTCATTCAGTTGTGTTTTAACAGCAAGCAGATTCATACAGTTGTGTTTTAACAGCAAACAGATTCATACAGTTGTGTTTTAACAGGAAGCAGATTCATACAGTTGTGTTTTAGCATTCAGATTCATACAGTTGTGTTTTAACAGCAAGCAGATTCATACGCTGTGTTTTACCATCCATGCTGGTAATGCTGGAGGATTTCTTGACGTTGTGTTTTAACAGCAGCAGATTAGCAAGCAGATTAATACGATGTGTTTTCTTGATGTGTTTCTTCATGAAGAATAGAAGGAATAGAGAGAGAGAAAGCGAGAGAGAGAGAGAGAGAGAAAAAAAATCGCAAGAAATGTGGGGTGGTTATGGAATGACAATTATTTCTATATTTAAAACAAGCTAAATGACATATCTACCCCTGATTAATTAAATAATCCTATTTTTAAGAAACACATATTACCAAAATGCCACCAAGATGATCTTAACCATTAAACACACCCATTGGATGGCCCAGATCGCTTCCTAGACTTTCTAGGAAAAACAAATTTTCCGTATGATCCCCACTCATATATATATATATATATATATATATATATATATCCCTTTCTCTCCCTCTGCCACAAGGTGTCTGAAAACCAATATCATGTTTCTTCCTTCTTCTCCACTTACCCACCACTGCACACCACCACCACCTGCCACCACACTGCTACCCACCCTCACATGTTACCGTCGCAACCACTGCACACCACCACCACCACCACCACCATTACCGTCCCCCTAATCTGAACCCTAGCTTGGTTCCCCGGAAACCACCACGTGTCGCCATCACCAACGCACTATAACCCCATTTTCAGTTGAACATCATTCACCACTTACATCTACTAAATACAGTAGATCACAACTAGGGCTGCAAACGAACCAAACGTTCGGCAAACAGTTCGTGAACCGTTCGGCGGGAAGTTCGTTTGTTTAGTTAAATGAACAAACAAGAACAGAGGTTGTGTTCGTTCGTTTATGTTCGTGAACGTTCGGTAATGTGTTCGTTTGTGTTCAATACTTCATTAGTGTTTTTAGTTTTTATATTTATTTAAATACTTCAAAATTCCGACAAATTAAATATCTAATACGTGTCGGTGTATTATATATTTTGTTCTTGAACGATTGTTTGTGTTCGTTTGTTTCCATTTGTGTTCATGAACATTAGTTTGTGCTCATTTGTGTTCATCAACGTTCGTTGCCTAAAATTAACAAACAAACACAAACGAACACGAACAAGTTCATTTCCTTAACAAACAAACACGAACATAAAATCTCGTTCGATAAGTATTCATGAACGGTTCACGAACACATATATTTATTAACAAACGAACACGAACAAGGTCTTGTTCATGTTTGTTTGGTTCGTTTGGTGGTGGGTGGTGGGTAAGTGGAGAAGAAGGAAGAAGTATCAGACTTTGTGGAGAGAAAAGGGGGTTTATATATTTATTTTTTATTTTTTTAAAGATACTTCTAAAATGACTAAAGTATCCTCATGTGCATTGCACTTGTCATTATTTAACTGAAAATTATAACCTGGTTAGGACTAAAGGACGTATAGTGTAATAGGTTTTCCAAATAAAGGACTGTGACTGTAATTATTGAAGTTAAAGGTCATCCATTGCAATCCGCTACAAACATAAAGGACGAAAAATGTAATTTATCCTTTTATTTATTAAATATAGTGGTAATATGGTCATTTGACAACAATTATTAGAAGGATTTTAAGGTTGTTAAAATTTGAATGCAAAGGGTTACAAAATGAAAATCTGAATATTCAGATCTTTAATTTTTATTTTTATTTTTAACTTAAGTAGTTAAATACAATAAAATACAAAAACTCAAAAAGTAATTTACTCTTTTATGGGGATGGATCATGAGAAAACTAGTTTAAATGAGAAAACCCAAAGACTAACTAACAAAACATAAAAACATACCAATTTTTTTTACAACTTTATTATTTATTTTCGCAGGTTTTTATATATATAAACAAATTTCAATTTTTTTTTGTACTGCACATGTGCAATAATACAGAAAGCCTAAACCACTTAACCCATCCCCATCGACACCCCCAAAAACCTAAACCCCCCACCTACACCCCCCCCCCCCCCCCCAAAAAAAAAAAAAAAAAAAAAAAAAAAACCTAAATTCACCCTCCCACCAAAACCTAAACCCCACCCCCCAAAAACCTAAAGTGTAATTTGGACGAAAAGTGTAATTTATCCTTTTATTTATTAAATATAGTGGTAATATGGTCATTTGACAACAATTATTAGAAGGATTTTAAGGTTGTTAAAATTTGAATGCAAAGGGTTACAAAATGAAAATCTGAATATTCAGATCTTTAATTTTTATTTTTAACTTAAGTAGTTAAATACAATAAAATACAAAAACTCAAAAAGTAATTTACTCTTTTATGGGGATGGATCATGAGAAAACTAGTTTAAATGAGAAAACCAAAAGACTAACTAACAAAACATAAAAACATACCAATTTTTTTTTACAACTTTATTATTTATTTTCGCAGGTTTTTATATATATAAACAAATTTCAATTTTTTTTGTACTGCACATGTGCACTAATACAGAAAGCCTAAACCACTTAACCCATCCCCACCGACACCCCCAAAAACCTAAACCCCCCCACCTACACCCCCCCCCAAAAAAAAAAAAAACCTAAATTCACCCTCCCACCAAAACCTAAACCCCCCCCCCCCCCCCCCCCCCCCCGAAAGCCTAAAACTAAACCCTTAAAGTTAATTTTAAACATGTAATGCATATGTGTAGTACACATATAATGCACATGTGCAGTACAAGTTTTTTTTTTGAATTTTTTTTTATATAAAAAATAGTATTTTTTATAAAAGAATTGTCAAAAAAATTGATATGTTTTTAGGCTGTTTTAGTTAATTTTCTCATTTATATGTAGTTTTCTCATTATTCTCTCTCACTTTTTTATTTATGTCATATATTTGTTTTAAATTTTTAATATCAAAACAGTTAACACCAATCACATTTGCATATGGTTAAACACAAATACTTGTATCTAATTCACGTGATATTTAATATTAACACATGGAAAGACATTTATTGAATCTAAAAATTTAGAAACTCAAATCCGATTCGCATATGATTTAACTTGAGTATATAAGAACATATTTTCAAAGATACACTAATTTGAAATATAGATCTTCACATACATTCCATTTGTTTATAATTTAATTTAAGATTTAATATGGCTACGTGCATTATGTCTAAAGCTATTTGGTGGCATATATTTACATGGGTGAAGATACCATTCCCTTTGAATGCACAATCTTGCCAAGACTTGATGGGAATAATTCAATAACAATGTGGAAGTTTCAAATGGAAACGAGTCATTGAGGTAGTCTTCTTTGCGACTACGTGGAGAATTTGGAGGTCGAGAAATGACATCGTCTTTAATAATGCAAAACTTTCGGTAATGAGAACGGTGACATTAATCAAGGAAGACGCGTTTTTGTGGGTAAACAATAGTTCTCCATATGGTAATCTAAATTGGGGTAGATGGTGTGATTTTAATATCCGAGATGTGATTGTCTCTGTTTCAACTTCAGCTTTTTTCTATATTTGAATCGCCGTTCTAAAAAAAAAGAATATATAAAACAACACAAATCTGTTCTATATATTAGTGTATTACTTATTGTATTCGTTTATTATTATTTATTAACATAACATGTAATGTTTGATAATATTCTAATAAAATAATATATGGGAACCAATATAAAATCTCTTAATGTGTTAATTGTTATGATTTCAGAATTTCAAAGAAAATATATGATTTATGAACATAAATAAAAATTGATATTTTGATGATTTTCTCCAATAAATGAACATAAATATGATTTCAGAATTTCAAAGCAAATATACGAACATAAATAAAAATTGATATTTTGATGATTTTCTCCAATAAAATCTTGCATTTTTTAATAATAAAACTGCATACGCCGCCTATCAAATCCAACTCTCCTTATAAATATATCCCCACAACCGCCTTCTCATTAATAAACTCTCCGTTTTGACAACCCCTTGATCAAATCGTATTTTCTCTGTTCCAAAAATGGCTAGATTGTTTATGTTGCCCGGTCTCCTAATACTTGCAATCTCACAATCCTTCATACAAGGTAACGATAGTTTCATCCTCCCCAACTTTGTTTATTACGGCAAACTCACACACCTATTAACCTACTTTTAAATCTACCGCAATGTCTAAACCGGTTTTTAAAACATTAATTTAAATATGTAGCCTAAACCATTGATTTAAACATGCAGCCTAAACCACCAAGAAATTGACACCTTACTACACTTCATAACAGATTTCAATCTTGCTATTCAGGGCGGACCTATGTACATATTGGTGCTCCGGTGGTAGTGTAAAATTAGTGTAAATTTTAGAAAAAATTGACGTTTTTTTCGATTTCGTTACCGCTTATTTATAAAACGTTACCGCGAACTGTTGCGGAGCTTGACCAAAAGTTCCGGGGATGGAAAGTCATTGGATCCAATTTATATATATTATATAGATATTTAGCCAAAATAATTGGGTGGATGATCCTTTATAAGATAAAGTTTAAAATTTTTCGACGAAAAATCGAAAATTTTACAGTTTTAACCGAAACATTGTATAACTAAGCTACGCCCTGGCTACGAACAAATCCTAGATCCGTCACTTGCTAATCATCCCAAAACTATCCATAATTTTATATTTTAATTAAAACTTTGAAACATTTGCAGGCGTAATCTCTTCAGCAACATTCACATTCACAAACAAATGTGACCAAACAATCTGGCCGGGAATATTATCCAACGCCGGCATCGCCCCTCTCCAACCCACCGGTTTCGCTTTAGAAACCGGCGAATCTAAAGTACTCAACGCGCCGTCGTCATGGGGCGGCCGTTTCTGGGGCCGCACCCACTGCTCCTCAGATTCCACCGGCAAATTCACCTGCGCCACCGGCGACTGCGGCTCCGGCAAGCTTGAATGCGCCGGCGCTGGCGCCGCCCCTCCCGCCACCCTAGCCGAATTCACTCTCGACGGCGATGGTGGCATGGATTTCTTCGACGTAAGTTTAGTGGACGGGTATAATTTACCGATGTTGGTGGCTCCGACCGGTGGGACTGGCCGGAATTGTACGTATACTGGGTGTATGGTGGATTTGAACGGCGCGTGTCCGGCAGCATTGAAGGTGGTGGGCGAAGGGGGTGAGGGGGTCGCGTGTAAGAGCGCGTGTGAGGCGTTTGGGGGTGAAGAGTATTGTTGCAGCGGCGCGTATGGTACACCGGATGTTTGTAAGCCGTCGTCTTACTCGCAGGTGTTTAAAACCGCGTGTCCACGCGCTTATAGCTATGCTTATGATGATAAGACTAGTACGTTTACCTGTAACGGTGCTGATTATGTGGTTACGTTTTGTCCGCCGGTGACTACCAGGTAAAATTACGTAAATGCCCATAGCCGTTTTTTTGGATTGGTGTATGTTGTGTCAAATAACACGTGAAAAAGCCTGACGTTTTGTACTTGTTTTAAACGTTGGTGTCAAATTGGTCAGATCAACGGTCACTACTTGAAACGAGAATGACATTCCTGCCCTCGGTGCTGAACCGGTTTATAACTCTTGAAACCGGTTACTAATAATCTGCCAGTTTTAACAAGTATAAGGTTTTATACGTCACAGTTTATCGTTATAGAGAAACCTGGTTAAACAAGTGTTGGCTTTTCCACATGTTGTTTAACATAAAACCTCACCGCACTGTCGTGTCTTTGGGTGAGTGTTCACGGGATTCGTCCCTAGGTGAGGGTTTTTCCCGGTTCGGAGGCGAGTGTATCCCGATGTGGTGAATTTCGCCAGTAGCCCATTGGGGGATTCGTTGGCCGTTCAAAAAAAAAAAAAAAAAGAAACCTGGTTAAACACTACAGGGTTACGGTTTAAGGTGTTAAATGAACTATTTCGTAGTTTGATTGTAAACTAAACCAGTCAATTGCTTTTATTAAACCAAGGGCTATTCGACTGTTTAAAAATTAACTTGAAGTTTGCGGTCTGTATCTATGAGCCTGCAAGCTTTTACGATTTGCCTATGTTCGTTAAGCATTCGATTTTTGGTCTATGACTAAAACGTTCTTAGCTTTTAATCTTTCAATTTTTGTTCTATTGGAATTGTGTGAATGTATATTTTAAAAATTGTATACATAAAACGTGTGTTATCATATTCTCACATTAGGAAAAAAAAAAAAAAAAAAAACTATTTTTGTTTCTAAGTTTTTAAATAGAGGATACGGATACTGACTTTAGAATTCGTCTTAGGATTCTACAAAGGTCATTTTAAAGAAAAAACTATTATGTCAAAATTGATTTTCTGACACCAAAGAATTAGGTTACCAACATAAATATGTTTTTGACTCTAAATTTAAACCATAACACGAGATATTTTCCAACAGTCATGATAATACAAAATAGTAAAGTTGTCACGTCTAGATATTTTCGTTTAAACGGTAACTTTCTTTCTAAGGTGACATGTTTACTAACGGATGAAAAATTAATTATTGCAAGGACAGCAAGAAATCAACTGAAGAAGAGCAAACTCCGTCCACTTCGAAACCAGAGTTTAAGGACGGTATGGTATACGAAGGCGCGGATGCGATGGAAAACCACGGAGCTCCTCTAAGGCACACCTACATTCATGTGGTCATCGCGGTTGTGGTTACATTTATAAGTGTCCGGTTGTGATGACGTAGTTTTGAATCCAAATTGAATAGCTACTTTGAGGAGATATTTTGGATTGCATTATTGATTTGTACGGAGGATAATAGAGGCCAATTTTTTAATTTTTTTTTAAGATTTATTTTCTTATTTATTTTCGTAGTTAGATATTATATTTAATTCTTTGTGGTCTACTTCATACAACATGTAACCATCTCTATTTGGTGGGAAAATTAAATGTAATCCAAGATAATTTATTTATTAGGAAAATAGCCATTCACCAGCCAAACTTTCAATATTTAGTCAATTGTAGAGGCCCAACGAGCCGTTTCAAGCACCTATAACGGCTTTAAAAGAGCTTTCGAAGTCAACCAAACCTTAAATGCCACGTGTCCCGACCAACCTGTAGCGGCTCTGAGCCGTTTCAGGCGTCATTTTTTCAGCTGAAGGTTCTTAGCCGAGATGTTTCTATTGGCTTGTCCCTTGGAGCCGCTAAAGTGAATGGCTTGTCCCTTGGAGCTGCTAAAGGATCTTAGCTGAGACCTTTTAACCCGGCTCAAGCCGTTTCAGTACCTTTCAACCCAACTCAAGCCGGTTCAGTACAATTCTAAGCCGGTTCACCTTTTCTTGAGCCGTTTCAGTAGTTTGACCAAGCCAGTTCACCCTTCTTGAGCCGGTTCAGTATTTTTTTTATATAAATTTTTATAAACCAATTCATCATATTTTGCTATAAGTACCCATCTGCCACAAAATTGTGATGATATATATCTAAACACGAATGCTCACTCAAGTATTTGTTCTTCATGGATATTTATATATATTTCAAATATATGTTTTTCTAAAAAAGAAATATCTGCACATTCTCTTATTATTACAAAATGACGTTTTTTTTAGCTTTAAATTTCGATGTTCACTTTCTTTCTAGAGGGTTCGGATTAGAGAAAAAATGATGTGTTTGTCATCTTTTTTTGAATATCGATTATCGGATTGAAGTGTTACTCAGGAGTTTTACCTCTCATGCCTCATTGACAAAAATATAATACTAATTTTCAAGTTAAGGTTGATTTACTTTTTATTATGGTTATAATAAAGGGGTCTCATATCTAAAAGGTAACTTTAAATCACATTTTTTTTTTCTTTACCTTTGTAAGTGGATGTAACAACCCGCTTTTGGAAAGTCAAAGTCAAAGTCAAAGTCAAGATTGAAGTCAAAGGAAGAAAGATTGTTAATTGCGATCTGTCACTCCTTGCATAATTACTAATTTGACTTCTTTGACCTGTAATCGAATCTTTATTTTATTTGCTTTAGTTGTATTTGACCTGCAATCGCATTCGCAACCCGAATTACGCGTTCTTGATATTGCTTTACGTGTGTGTGCCTACTATGTGTTACTTGTGCATGTTATGTTTATGTTGAGGTATTAATCACAATCACAATCACAATCGCAATTCTATCGCAAACGCTAAACACAAGTTATTTATAGTGATTGTATGTTAGATATAGTAGCTAAGTTATTTGTATGACTATTGGGTAAAACTATCGCATCGCTTACTCAAGCCACATCGCAACGCTCAACACGCGAATCAAAACGACAAAACCCAACGCGCCGGACACCCGGATCGAGTGGCCATCCGATCGGACAGCCATCCGATCGATGTCCTATCCGACACTAATGCCCCTTTCTTTTTTGGGAAACCCTACAAATACCCCTCTGTCACATCATTTGTGATGTGACAGCTCCTTGTTCGACCAGCCGCACTCAAGCACACATTTCTGTCGATTTCTCACGATTCTTGTAAGTTTTCAACCTAAATCTTGTACTTCTATGATCTACACGCACTCCTTCATCTTTTTCACCTTTGAATCTTAACTTTTAACCGTGAAATGACCTGATTTGAGGTGTTCTAGGGTGATGTCATCCTGGAGTTCTTATGAACTTCAAGGTTTGGCTTCAATCCACCAAGAACAACTTAGATCTGAAGGATTTCCACAACATAAACAATGTTTTCTCATAGATCTACACATATTCTCGGTTAAAAGGATTGAAAGATGGTTTTCTAACTTTCTTTCAACTCTTTTACACTCAATGCACTCAAAACCGATAGAATCGGAGCTCGTTCCGATCTTCTACTCATTCTTAGTGAAGTGTTGGTTCAAGATCTGATTTCTATCTAAGGGACAACTAATTCCGGGTTAAGCATGAACCACCGTCACGAGCCGGTGAACTGATCGGACTAGGGTGATTCCTGTTCGAATCGAACAACTAGGGTCATGATGGGGTTTTTGTTGTTTAGCACGTTGTCATACCATCTCGATCAAACTGCAAAACTTAACAAAACTCCAAGTTGCAAAAGATCAGATCGCGGGACGGATTGCCGTCCGATCGGATTGCCGTCCGATCGGATTGCCATCCGATCGACCGCAATCCGATCAGATTGTACTTGAGGATTTCATATTTAAACAATTTTCAACATGTTCAATTCTAACAGGTTGCCACCCGATCGGTAGACCATTTGATTGGATGATAATCCTGCTGTGAACTTGTTCTCTGAGAAATACCTCGCCGGACGGATCGTCAGCCGATCGAACTGCCGTTCGATCGAACGACCTGAAAGGTAGAGATACTTCTCTGTTTTCAAAATGCTACAACGAAAACTTCAAAGCCATCATACACAAACACATCCATCCCAACGAGTGTCAATCCGATCGAATGGCCATCCGTTCGGATTGCCATCCGGCCGGATGTCACACCCTGACTTTTGCGGAAGCGTGATTATTGGTGTGTCTTCTTAATACCACAGCATTCAATCATAATAATGCTATATAATAAAAACAGTATATGTTCATCCATAAATTTTAAGTTTGAAAATAACATAACATACTTGTCTGAAACGTTGACACCAAATTCAAGTTACAAATCACATCGTGTTTAAATGAGTTTATGAAGACCCAACAAAAGACCTTTAAATAAAACCGGGTTTAGAAACATGTGTCCCGTCCAGGAATAGGATACACTTCCTAAACTCTAACAACCGTGGATGACATCTTTTATTCATGACGCAGCTTGACTACATGCACACACCTACCAGATCCACTTAGTTCTCTGAAATACATGTAATTTGAAAAACATAAACAGAAGTTGAGCGAGTTCATGTGTGAGTGTATGAATAAAATTTTAAAGTGTGTCTGTAAGAATGTATGTCCTTGGTACGTAGCAGTAAGGAAAAACAGATCACCAATGGGTTGCAAAGCCAATGGTATGTGTGAAATGGTGCAGGAAGACTCAAACCTAGCAAACTTGTCTCCGGGAAGAAGACATAGTCACCACATGGGCCACCCTGGTCCGCATGGGTGTGGGCTTGTTAGGATTGAACCCTACCAGAAGAACAGATGATGTAAAGCCAAAACCAGGTCACAACAGTGGATTCATAATAAGCAGTTGTTTACATTAGACTTTCCCCTTGAAAGTGATTATAACATCTGATGGTCCTCTATCCACTGTCCGTTTACAACAGCTGTTGTCCTTCAAACTGCTGATGAAGCCCTGAAGACTGCTAAGAAGTAAACACTGCTGGTTCAATCTACTGATGCTAAAGGACTGCCCACTCAAGGACTGATCAACCTTGAGGAAAGCACTGATGAAAGGAGAAAGCAGTAGTTTAGTGTGTCACTTGTTTTGTTAAAGTCAGTGGTTAAGATTAACAGTGTTTGTATAGGAACAGTGGTTACAGGTTGTTAGATGTCGCTTTCATGGTGACGTCAGCTGAGATGCTTCAGTGGTTTGGTTTGCCTATAAATGGAGCAGTACCCTGTACTGTTACATTTGATTGACTGAGTGAGTTCTTCTCCTCTAGTCCAATCCTTTCATCTTGTGCGATCAACCATGGAGTATCAGGCTGAGGGGGAGTTTAGTTTGTAAGCATGGTTTGTAATCTTTTGATTTGTATTGTAATCATTCGACTCAATGAAAAGCATGTATTTATCAAAACTATTTTTCTCTATGATTGTGCTTACAAAGTTTGTTGTTCATTTCCGCTGCACTTAAACTCTGTTCATTCCTATTGATTTGTTCAAATTATAACAAACTAACACCATCATAAGTCCCTCTGATCCTAACAATTGGTATCAGAGCCTGGACAGTCAAATTCGATCTAACAATCAATTTGACATAACAGTTCAACTCAAAATTCATTGATGCTAAGGTTGATCGTATTTAGTTGAAAAACAGAGTAACGAGTGATCACGTTCAAAGTGGCTATTCAAAAACTCTGTAAAACAACCAGGATGTCATAAGACACACAAAATTCACGTAATGGCAAAATCATGCATAAATCACCAATAGTTCCAGATCTGAAAAATTCATCTGGTAACTTTGGTTGGATTATTCATATTACAAAATTGATTTCAAAAGTTATTATGAAGTTTGTGATGTTTTCATCATAACTGATGCTAAGGTGTTCACCTCATGATTAACAAAGGGCTATGATCAGATAAAACATTGGTGTCTTTGTTAATACTAAAAGAGGGAAATCAAAACTTTAGCTATCAGATTTTATGTATTCAGATCATATGTAATGTGAAATTTGGCATAAGCATGTGCAGAAATGACCAAATTTCTTAAAACGTTACTGTAAAATGATTTTGGAATTAAAGCATTCCTTCCTTAGAGCCTTCCAGTAAGTATTTAAAACTTATCAATGGAAAGGACAAAAAGGGAAGAAGAAGAAGAAAAAAATCACAAAACCTCTTAAGTGTGTTTATTTCAAAAACTTTTGAAGTCAAAAGAAGTGAATATAAATACAAAACACTTAAGAGTTCAAAATTTGGGTTAAAAATGGTCATCAAGCAACCGTGTGTACTCATTGATTCAGGGAAATTCAGGTAACATAAGTATCACTGGTGATTAACCTTACAAGAGGACTGGACAAAATTTTTCAAAATCATCACATGATAATAAGGTCTATAAAAGGGCTTTCAAAATTTATGTGAACATGTCTCCTCATAGTTGCAATCAACTGATAAGAAAATGGTCTCAAAGTAGAGGTGATTAAAATGTATTTCAAACCACTGACCATACTCCTAAACTTGAGTATAATGTGATAATCATATATCAAGTTTTATTTCACCAGATCTTGTTGTTGCTGTTTTCAGAAAACCTTTATTGTTTTTGCAAAGGTTTTTCTTCAATAAAATAGGATATATTATTCTTGATTTTTCTTAGAGAATGATATAATTTGTACTTTTACTTGTTTTAGATAGTAAAAGTCTCAAACTCCTGTCAGGTAGTAGAACCCTTATTTTTTTAGGGTGATACTTTCCTTGAGAAATAGCTCAAAAGGTAATGGTGAAATGGATAAGGTCATTTCAAACTCAAGTTGTCATCACAGATAAAAGATTGATTGCTAACTGACCTTAAAATGCTTGATTATCACCGTGGAAGGGAATTATCCGGTTCAGAAAAAGGGGAAAGTTAAGCCCGAGGTTTATTGGGCCATTCAGAATTATTGAACGGGTCGCTAAGGTAGCATACCATCTCGAACTGCCCAAGGAGTTGAGTGGGATACATAGCACGTTCCACGTGTCACATCTCCGAAAATGTCTAGCCGACGAAACTGCTTATATCCACTACGACGACATCGAGGTGGATTACAGTCTCAATTACGCAGTAAAGACGATTGCAATTTTAGATCGTAAAGTGAATAGTTTAAGAAACAAAGAAATTGACCAAGTAAAGGTCAAATGGGAGCACAGGAAAGGTTTGGATACCACATGGGAGACCGAGGAAGACATGAGACGTCTCTACCCTACACTTTTCGGTACGTATTCTGGTTTCGGGGACGAAACCCTTTTTAAGGGGGGTGGACTTGTAACACCCTGAAATTTATAAAACTTTATATTAGAATTATAAAGTACAAAATAAACGAGAATAAGCTAACTAGGAAATAAATAACCCAGTTAGCTATGAGGCTTGTAATAACACATGAATGAATTAAAATGCCTAAATTATAAACTAAACAAAAGTTGAGGGGCTTATGTTGAAGAACTTGAAACTTGAATGATTAAAATCAAAATAACCCACACCAAACACACACTTAGGTGTGTCTGGTCGAACAAGAACACAGGGGTGACATAAGGCTCCCCACCAAACCCTAGTTCTTGTCAAAATTGATCAAATTGAGAGTTCAAATCAGTTCCAAATCGATTTTCAAGAACGAATTAGTGATCACCTTGTTGAGGGGATCATAAGGTATGCAAAATCTTGATGTTTTGATTCATCTTAAATTCTAGGTTAATTGTGAAAATCGAAATTGAGCTTGATTATGTGTTGTATAGATGAAATTGGAAGTGATATGATGTCTAGAGATAAACCCTAGATGATTTCTTGTTAAAATCTTGCATGATACTTGTAGGGTTCATAAACACCATTTTAGGTGATTAATGGGTTTTGTAGAAACTTGATAAACACTAGGATTATGATTCTTGTTATAGTGTAATCCGAGTTTATGAAGTAATTCCTGAAATATTGATGCTAAAACATGTGTAAATTTGCCTAATTGATGTTGATTTAGATGAAAATGACAAGTCATGAACTTGGTTCTAACTATGTAAAAATTTGACCCGCTAGGTGTTTGTAAAAATGCCTAAGTGAGGATTAAAATGTTAAAAATCGGATGAAAACGCAGATTTGATTATTATAGCGAAT
Organism: Helianthus tuberosus; assembly: GCA_030545235.1. Lineage (NCBI taxonomy): Eukaryota > Viridiplantae > Streptophyta > Magnoliopsida > Asterales > Asteraceae > Helianthus > Helianthus tuberosus. The sequence goes on from JARYGA010042314.1 coordinate 34,790, forward strand.
TATGCGTTAATGATTATGAAAAGAGTTCTAAATTGGTTGTGAATTGAACTCTTTAGGCAAAGAATCCGGATCGTCGAGCGGACAAGCCGGAGGGGATACACGTTTGAAGGGTTTACTCTAAAGGTACGTGACTTTAGTCTCGTTACATTATGCATAAATGTTTGGTTTTAGTATACAAATGGTGTCGTAGTGTAATATAGGCGTTTGGTGTGTCTTTGAAGTGGCGAAGCTCACTCGACAATCAAACGGGTCAAAATAATGGTTGGAAATGGTTTGGCTTGTCATCAAAGTGATGGTTTTCACTCGACAACCAAACGGGTCAAAATGATGCTTTTAAAGTGTAGAGACTTGAAAGTCTCATATTGCATAAGTGTTGGATAGTAATACGCCAATGAATTGGTTGTGCTAATTTAAGTTTACGGATCCGAGATATCGGGTCAAATGATAGAAATAAGTTGTAAGTGTTGCTGAAGCGGTATGCTTGAATTTTGAGAAAACAAGCATGAAATTCTAATGTGAGCGTAAAGCCATGGAATGGTGCGGATACGCCAACATTTACAAGCCAGAGGATTTGGGTAATTACGTCTAAAAAGATTTAGATCTGAAAAATGGTTCTAGGCACATATAGCTAATGGGTTGAATAATTGAAACAAGGATTTTGTGAACCATACGTTCGTAATTCGGTTTTCGTTGTGTGAAATTTACATGGTTGGATCCGTAATTTTATTACGGACTCCTAGGAAAAAAAGAATCGACTAAAACGGACAACCGAGGAAAAAGTTATGATGGTTTAAAGTTAGATTTTTACAAATTTTCGGAGCTGGGCAAATATGCAGGTCCAGAAACTGGACCTGCTGGAAAACGCATTCCCCCGCGCCACGCGACGGGGCAACTAAATCCTGGCGCGACACGCGGAGCCGCCCGCGGCACGCGAAGGTGAATCTTGGGTCTGGCGTGTGGCGTGACAGACCAAGAATTAAGATTTTTATTTTTTTCGATATGTGTATGCTATTGGGGCTTGTCTATGTTTATTAATAAGTTGTCAAAACTAACATTTGATGCGGTTTTGACCTCAGGTGATGCTCGTTAGTTAGGGATGTCGATCAAGCGTGAAATCAATAACCGAACACCATATTTGAAGCTTCCGCACCAATCTAAACATGTCTAGACAATGTTGTTTTGTAAACTCTATTAGATGTGAATGTTTTAAACTAGATGGTTGCTTATGTTAATTTACTAAAACAATGTACATATTAACTGATTAACTAAGTTTTTGTTAACTATGCATTTTGATTTAAAAAGTCCGTATTTTATGATTAAACAATGAAATAAATAAGATGAGTGTTACAATCACTCGTTTCGATTCGCTATTTTTACTATCAACACGAGGATTTGCGTGGAATCAGGAGTGAAATCCATACTTCGACGCAAATTCTCCCTCTACTTCATCAAAACAGGAATCATAGTCGTTAAGTTAGGGGTGAAACCCGAATCTTGATGACTTGTTCCGCCTTTTATTGTGGTTTTACAAACTCTCCCCAAAGTCTCGACGGACTCCAACGACTTCAGGTCACACTACAACTGGAAGGGTGCGTGCCGATTGCCCGGATTGAGGCAAGAGCACAGTCCTGAAGGCCCTAGTGTGCGCCGCGAGTCCTTGTGAATAGTCGAATCACTTTGGGTAGTCGATGTCTATCAAGCTGCAGACAATCTATTCTCAATTTTATGTGTTCCGATTCTGGATTTTGCCGCCGCTACCTCTGTGATTTATCGATTTTATGTGGAATTTATGTGTTTTATATGCCTATTTGTTAGCGTTTTGAGATAAACAGTATGGTGGTACTGATGGTTTCGATTTCATGCTTCTCGCTCCGCCCAAACCACACACAATTCACACCACGCGCTAACAAACTGCTAGTCTTTATTCGCAATCGCTATCCTCGAACGCGCAAAACTTGGATGATAAGGGACACAGTCATCACATGTGGGTGAATATGTGCAAAATAGGAAGGTGAATACGTGCAAAATAGGAAGATGAATACGTGTAAACATGTGCTTACGTGAATTATGTGCTTACGTGCTTCTGTGATTATACGTGTTTACGTGTTTCTTTGGCTTATGTGCTGCATGCTTCGATGTGTTCCTAAGCGTTATGGTAAATCGCTAGACTATACTAGGATTAATCAAAATTGAGTTTGAGTCCTATGGCGATGTCTGTTGCAGACAATGTCGTCATCTGGATCACTTCACTCCCGAGCTGCTAGATGCAAGCAAGCTGACAAGCGACTCGCTTCTCTCGTCGCAAGTCAGACCGTGAAAGTCATTTCATAGATCGTTAGTGAGCTGAACGAAAACGCTAGCAAGTCCTCGAAAGAATCCAGGACTGAATCTCCTAAAGCTACTTTTAGCTTCAAGCAGTTCATAGCCTGCGAACCGAAAGAATTTACTTGTGAAGATGGGCCTACGACCATGTTCCAATGGTTTGATTCGATCGAGGTCACCCTGCGCCAGAGTGGCTGTCCTGATGATCTCTGTACTCTTAACGCCACTGGCTTCTTCCAATCTCGATCCTTGGATTGGTGGACGGTCGAGAGAAACAAACGCGGAAATAATGCAGCTTATGGATTATCGTGGGATGAGTTGAAGGACGTTATGATGCACGAGTTCTGCCCTCCCCACAAGCGCCAAAAGCTGGAGGACGAGTTCTGGCAAATCAAGCAGAAGGACGGTGACAACGCTGGGTTGACTGCTCGCTTCAAGCAGCTAAGCATAATCTGTCCAGACCAAGTTAAGACTCCCGAAATCACCATCAAGAAGTATATTCGTGCTCTTCCGGATTGCGTGGCTGATTTCGTTCAAGATGTAAAGACGAAAACGATTGAGGAGACCTACTTATTCGCTGCTGAGATCAACGATAAGCGAGTCAAGTCTTGTTACTGGGATAAAGTCTCCAAGAACCTGCATCAAGTCACCGCTGTTCTAGCCGCTGCAACCGCCGCTGAAACTACCGCCACCGCACAACAATCTTCAAAGCTATCACGTCGCAAGAGGAAGAACAACAGCCGTTCCAGCAACAAGAACTGTGCAGTTACTGCCGCACCACTTCAAGTCGTACCAACCCAACTGTAACCTCAACACCGCCAAGTAGTGACGCCTGTGGCAAATGCACAGCCAGCAAAGCGTGCATACACTGGGCCACATCCACCCTGCCCTACTTGTACTTATCATCAACCGGTTGGTATCGCATGCAGATTCTGCGTTCATTGCAACATGTACAGTCACTTCACCGCCAACTGCCATAATGGTTCTCGACAAGCTCCAGCTCCATTTCAAGGTCAAGCTACTACTCAACAAGCTCTACTCCCTGCTCCCCAAGGCCAACAAGCAGCTCCTGCACCCGCGATCCATGCTAGAGCTTGCTTTGCGTGTGGTGATCCCAACCACTTCGCAAACATGTGCCCGAACCGAGTAGTGAACCAAGAGCCACAACAGCAGCAACCAGCACAACAGCAGCAGCAGCCAACTCAGCAAGCAGCCTGCGGGCGCGTCTTCAACATCAACGCCCGCCAGGCTCAGGCAAACAACAATGTAGTTAATGGTACGTTTCTCGTAAATGGTATATATGCTTCGTGTTTGTTTGATACTGGAGCCGATAACTGTTTTATATCGTTCGAATTCGAAAGACTCCTAAATCGTAGGCGCGTTAACCTCCCATCAACCTTCGACATAGAAGTTGCCACTGGAAGAACCGTTACAGTCAGTTATGTTCTGCGTGACTGTACTCTCGATTTCAACGGTCACGTTTTCTTGATTAATCTCATTCCGATGCAACTCGGTAGCTTTGATGTCATAGTAGGCATGGATTTCCTTCGGGAAAATCATGCTGAAATCGTTTGTTTCGATAAAGAGTTTCGTTTTTCTCTCGCGAATGGTGATCAATTATGTGTTTATGGTGAAGTTGTTTCAAAGAGATTGCAACTCATGTGATGTGTCCAAGCTAGCAAGTATCTCCGCAAGGAATACCAAGCTTTCTTGGCGCACATCGTAGTAGCGGAGAAGGAAAAGAATGGTAATCCCGGAGTAAAAAACGTTCCTGTAGTTTGTGAATTCCCCAACGTATTCCCTGAGGATCTACCAGGCTTACCTCCCACTCGTGATATCGATTTCCGAATCGACCTTATTTCTGGAGAAAATCCCGTTGATAGAGCGCCTTATCGCCTCGCTCCCTTTGAAATGCGCGAACTCTCGAGTCAGCTCCAGGAACTACTTGATAAAGGCTTTATTCGCCCTAGCACCTCCCCATGGAGCGCACCAGTCCTTTTCGTTAAAAAGAAGGATGGGTCGTTCCAGATGTGCATCGACTACAGGGAATTGAATAAGCTTACCGTCAAGAATCGATACCCCTTGCCTTGAATCGACGATTTGTTTGACCAGTTACAAGGTGCTACGTGTTTCTCGAAGATCGATCTACGCTCAGGCTATCATCAATTGCGAATCCAAGAAGAAGATATACCTAAAACTGCTTTTCAAACTCGATACGGTCACTACGAGTTTGTTGTCATGCCTTTTGGTTTGACTAACGCCCCCGCAATCTTTATGGATCTAATGAATCGAGTGTGCAAACCCTTCCTCGACCACTTCGTCATCGTGTTCATCGATGATATCCTGATCTATTCCAAGTCAAAACCCGAACACTCGCAGCGTCTACGTTTAGTTCTTGAGTTACTCTAGGGAAACCGTCTCTATGCCAAGTTCTCCAAGTGCGAATTCTGGCTGGAGGAGGTCCAATTCTTGGGTCACATTGTCAATAGTCAAGGTATTCATGTCGATCCTGTGAAGATTGAAGCAGTTAAGAGCTAGGTTACACCCAAGAATCCGTCTGAAGTCCGTTCTTTTCTCGGACTGGCAGGCTATTACCGCCGATTTATCAAAGGTTTTGTCACACCCCGACCGCGTAAAACAACAAACCGCGACGGAATCATTGGGGAGTGTCGTAACAGAATTATTGTTTCACAACACATTGTAATTTAATTTTTTTTAACTTACAAGAGGTTACATTGTCTTAAAAACAAAGAAACATAACATAATTAACAAGTCTTGCATCTTTTAATGTCACTAAGGCCCAAGTCCGCCTAAGTGTATCTTGATCAATCCTATGCATCATCTCCTGAAAATACATGTGAAAATAGGTTCGTCAGCATAAAAATGCCTGTGAGATACATAGGTTTTATTAAAATAGGATTCATGACTTGTAAGTTTAAAGACAATGTTTAACAAAAATTAGTCATGAACCATGTAAAATGTTTTCTTTTATAATTCATACAATATTTATAGAAATCAGATGATATATAAAAGAAAGATGCATAGATAAATAAATAACCAAGTAAAAATGAGTTTGTATAAAATATGTTGTTTGTAAAACAATGTTTTGTAAAGATATGTTATTTGTGTGAAATGTAATATGTCTAAACTGAAATGGTTTAAATAACGCTATGATATGTAATATCATAAAAGCACTTATATATAGGAAGTACCAGCAGCGTATCCACCATGCTTTTATCATATTACACATGCCTTGTTATTTAAATCACTTACCCAAACAAACCATCAAAATGTAATGTTTTAACCAATGTTAAAATGTTCATGTATAATCAAATGTAATGTATAGTGAATAAAAGAATTTACTCAACCCTATATGAAAGAAATGTACAAAACAATTTATTTGATAAATCGTAATTTAAATCAAAAGTTATGTTTTGTAAAATTAATGCATGCTTTACTGATACAAACATCTATGCGGTAATGTTAAACGCCTACATCCAAGCCTTGCGACTGTAGGATAAACCCTAGAAAAGGTCTACCAAAAATGAATTCTGATTCGGTCATTCCTTACGTCCAAACAAACCTAGGATTTCAGAAATGGGAGTTGTTAAGTCCTATGGTACCACTACCTACTACCGAGCGGCATGATCGGTGTTAATGAATGTATTTATGTCCCGTTTAAACAAACCAAATGTCATACCAAGTGTAAGCATGTTTTATGAAAATAATGTACTAAATATGCTAAATGAACATACAAAGTAGAAATGTATAACAATGTGTCCATATGCTGAGTGAACATATGCAACAAAAATGCAATGTAAAACAATGTGTCCATATGCTGAGTGAACAAATGCAACAAAATGTAATATATAAAAATCAATGTGCTAACATGCTAAGTGAACATACATAGCAAAACATAATGGAAATCATGTACTATATGTGTACTAATGAACATAGCAAGTATATGTTATAAAAGCATGAAAAACATGAAAGTAACAAGTAGGCACATGTGTTTCACCCCAAAACATTTGAAAACGTAAAAGACGGGACTATGTACTCACCTGAGAATGCTTAGAAGTCTTGAATAACAACCAAGCAAAGTTAGAGGAATCACGGAAATCAAACGGCACCTAATATAGGTAATTATGTTAATAAACCGGACCTAAATCGGAAGATCAGATAGAATGAGATTTCGTAAACCAAATGAGTATTGGAACTCATATGATATGGTTTAACAAAGCCTACATACTAAATCGAAACCTATCCTAAGTGCTTACGACCCATTATGACCCGTTTAGGTAGCTTACGCTACTTTAACGCGTCGTTCGCGTAAAACGCGTTCGGACCACCTAACTAGTCCTATGATAAGCATTATATGCCTTAACATGTCTAATAATGTTACCTAATCAGTTTAGATGTAAAAATTTAGGTTACATATGATTAAAATGAATTTATACGTAAAAAGGGCATTTTGGTCATTTTCCTAAGGCATATAAACTACTTATCATACAACTAACTAAACGAAGTGACCATAAGGTATAACCTCGGAAGGTTATTCCCAATACAACTATGGTCACAAAATGTGTTTGGTCGGATCCTAATGATCGACCAAACGGGTCGGGTTCGAAAGTCTAAGCGGTTGTTTAGACCGCTTATCTTACGACCCTATATAAGCACTAAACTAAAAGTGACGAGTTAAACATGTTAAAACATGTTTAATGAAGTTTGAAAACAAGTTTGATATCAAAACAAAGGGTTTTGATACCCAAGAATAGTTTGGTTACAAAATACGCATAAACGTGTATTTTGACCGAAACTATGACTCGTCACTATGCCTAAACAACGTGGTAATCAGTAGGTATAGTCACAAAGGACTATGACCATCGTGATTACGCTCACGTTGCGAAGTTCAAACGAACTTCGTGTTGACCGTTGACTGGTCAAAGCAGAAAGTCAAACATTGTTTGACTTTCATGCTTGAAATATAAGAACAAGCATGAAGGAAACTTACAAAAGGTCCAAGACTTGAAGATTTGAACTCAAAATTTCTCAGGTATGAAGCTTCACAAGAAGAGCTTCAACTTAGAGAAGGAGATTGAGATTCAAATGTGAGGAATGAAAGAAATTCAAGTGGGTTTATATAGAGTTTGAAGAACTGTTAGGATCGTTCCTCGATAATTGAGCTTCGATCTGGTTTTGGAATACTACGGGTGCCCATAAACCATCAAACGGTATTGCAAATGTTACAAAAAAGACCCTAAACTTCAAGTTAGATGCTGAAAATGGACCTGCCATTGCTGAAACATGATTTTCTGCCCAGATAGGGTGGCGGCCTGCCCAGTTCCAGAAAGTTTGCCAACTTGTCAGTTTTGGTCCCTGCAACATTATTAAGCCATTTTCGATGTATTTAAACTCCGTAAACCCATTTTCAAGGCTCAATAATGAAGTTTAAGTATAGGGAACATGAAATATGCTCAAAAACATCTCGGATGTCAGTTCGTTTGGTCGTACGGTTGCGTTGTTCGGTTAATTACGACGAAACTCGAACGGACGCGAAAAACGATCCAAATTATGCGACGAATGGTATTTTTGCATTCCAATCATTAAAATAAGATATTCAAATGATTACAAAAATCTTTGGATGTCCGGATATATTCAGAACGTAAGATATGCGCGTAAATGCAAACTTGTGCACTTTTTGACGCTTTTAGTCCCTGTTTGACCAAAAAGTTTATTTTTGCACACTGAACCCCTCAAAGCCTATTTCTAAGCTATGAAAAGGATACTTATGGTATGTTTAACTTATGATCAAGTTCCGGAATGTTCGATACCATACGAATCAGCAGACTTTTGCAGATTGACGCAAATAGTACCTGCGATCGAATAAACTTGATTTCGACACACCAAACCCTCCAAAACTTATATCTAAGTTATGTAAAGGTTATTTAAGGTATGTTAAGCCTATGTCACTATTTCAGAGTGTTTTTCGCGTTAAACTGATTACGTTTATGCATCAGTTCGCGTATAACTTTCTAGAAAGCGATTTAGAGCTCGAAATCGAACAAGAATTGATAGGTGCAAATGATACACATATTTATGCAAAACCCAAGTATGAAACACAATATTTCATTGATTTGGTATTTGTATGATGGCCGTGGAGGAACAGATGTCACAGTCTCCCCTACTTCAGGAAATTTCGCCCCGAAATTTATTTAGAGGAAACTTGTGAGAGATCGAAACATGAAGTCGAAAAGATAAAACAACACTGGTTTGGGTTATGAACTTCTAGTAACTTAAATAACATCATGTTTGCAATGTAAGAGGGACACTTATATACAAGTATATGAAGCGCCATTGGTGCGTCCACCGTACCTCCATTACATTGTTCACGTTTCGTTATTGTTGCCACTATCGGTTCTTACACATGATAAATTTTACTGTGGTTTCCGTGCACTGAATTTGATAATTATGTATGCATCCATAATTACGTAATTCCTTGCATAGTCCACACAATGCATTTTATAATGTGTATGGGAATGAACAAACCTGTGATGATTGTGACTAGACCACCATAGGTCCTTTTAATTAAATCAATAAATGATCTGTTTAAATAGACAACCAAGGAGACTTTTCAGCTATATCATCACATGCGATTCTTAACCAGATTCTGAATCAATCTTTCTAACTAGACCACCCAAAGGGTCTCTTTGGAATTATGGAATAGTACTATATAATCCAAGGGCCTTAACTATTACGTAGAAGCCCATTTAGGATTTAAGGTAGTACCTTTGGATATCCTACTATGAATCCCTCATATGAAGATATGGAGGATTCTACGAGGATCTAGATAATGAAAAATCAGATTACACAAAAATACAACACATAAAACATAATCACGCAATCACATAATTGTTTAACTTGATCTTAAATTTGTTATCATTTTGTTAAATTGTTTGTTAACTTGAACACGAGTATTTAAAGCACACCAGGAATCCAATCCGTGGATTTCATTTGGCACTTTAAATATTTCAAAAATCTAACTATGAAGATACGAAGATCTTAATAGGAATTCGACTTTGTCCTTATTGAATTCGTAATGTACGTATCAAGGAATACAAAGAATTCAATTAAGGGCTCCGATTTGAACGATAATCATCCACAAGGATCTAATTGTAAAGATAAGAAGATCCTATATGGGTTTTGGAATTTGAATAGCGGGAGACGCTTCGAAATCTTGCACTAGACGTGCTTAAGTTGAAACACAAGGTAGAATGTTTATGAAGTTGAGGCGCTAGGTATGCCAAGGCGACATATGAAGCAGAATTTGGAGGTTGGGTACTACGTATGTTAAGTCAATCATACAAGCAGAATGTTTCTTTTCGAAAACTATGTATGGGGTTCTTTTAAAAAAATGTTTTTGAAATCTTACGTAATACTTTTGAAATCATACGGTAGATGTATTAGGTAAATATGTTTATAAATTGTTTTAAAATCATGTGAGATGAATTTTGTAATCATGTATAAGGTTTTTGGAAACAGGGATGATGCTTTTAAAATCATATGTAAGTATGTTTATAAAATGCTTTAAAAATCAAGCGAGATAAATTTTTGAAATTATGTATAAGGTTAAAAATATGGATAATGTTTTTGAAATCATGCACTTGATATAAGGAAATATACTGTGTTAAAAATTGTTTTCAAACTATATGAAATATTTTGAAATTATGAAGGTTGTTTTTGAAAAACATATACTATGTATGTTGTTATGGAAACTAGAATGTAATGATATGGGTATGAGATCGAAAAATACCCTTAGTTATCTAACCAAGGATTCAAAGGCACAGACGTGCAAAAAGAACGATTACACAAAATGTCGCTTATATTCTGTACTTCGTTTCCTAGAATGAAACGAGTATTTAGAATGAGAGATCACATGAATGGGAGAACTACAAGAGCAGTTTGTAAAGAACGTAATTCTTTAGTGTAGGTATTGTAGGGGTATGCCATACACACATGTAACTACACTTGTACATCAGAATTGTGAACAACCATTTATTTATAAACCAAATAGATTGCTTCAGAGTTCAAGTGAAACAAAAGAGACAAAAGCATAAGATTCACGTTATTCAAAGCCACATCATCTTCCAATCAGCCAAATGCTCATCCGTGGGTCAGATTTGCATTGACAGTCTTTGATCATTTGATCCTGAAATAACCCGTCTCGCCATAGTTGTAGCAGGTACCAGGCGGGAAACGAGCTTGTGCTGGATCTGCTTGAAATTGAACAGGGTTCTGAATTGCTGGGTTTAGCACAGTGACTATAATAACCCTCCTGAAATTTTTTCTGACGCCTTAATATATCTTAAAATATTCCCATATGTCTTAAAAGACACCCCGTACGCGAAAACGGACCCCGAATACCTTTATTTTTATAAAAATAAAATAAAAACAAAATTTTTAGGATGCTCGCGGGCCGCGTAGATCTCTTAAAGATCTTACGCGGGGTGCGACAGATACAAGATCCGGCGACCCCGGTGCTGACACGTGGCAATACGTGTTGAACCTATATTGTGACCCAGATCACCTACGGCCTAGACCCCCTACTACGCGGGCCGCGTAACCCGAGGACTCATCTTACATGGGCCGCGAGAGACTCGAATTTCAGCCCTATATAAGAGGGCATCAGGCCTTCAGTCAAAACTCGCTCACGATCTTTTCTTTCTCTCAATTTTCATATAGTAGGCATAATACTCGGGTATAATATCCCCCTAATTAACGAAGTTCTGCTCCGTTGTAAGTATTATAACCCCGGTTACGTATTAGATACGCTGCCCAATTGATCCAGGGTTCCGTAACGGCTGTCGTGGTTCTGCCTGACGTAGTCGTTGGAATGCCATCTCGAGGAGGGTATAGTTAATATAAATAAAGGGTTATTATACTAACATATGTACATTTGTGTAAATTATAGATAAATCACCAGGAAACCTTAGAAGAAATCTAAGACAACAATGTGAGTTTATCCTCTTTTTGTAAACCTTTTTGTAAATTGTTTTACAAAACCTTAAATGTTTTACAATGTGATTAAGCAGTGATTGAGTCTTTTTAGTTCTTCATTTACTGCCGGTATGTTGGGGTTTTGTATACAAAATGTGGAACACGTTACCTGTGACACCTATGCTTATAATCATTGTATAAACCTTAATTAGTTCAGTTATCAATAAAACAATGTTATTTGATTCCAATATTTGTTTGTTTATGTTTGACATTTTTCATGTTTTGATTTTTGTTCAATTTCAAACTATATATCGCTTTCTGAAAAGTTATACGCAAACTGATACGTAAACGTAATCAGTTTAACGTGACAAACACTCCGGAAGATCAATTTATGCTTAACATACCTTAAATAACCTTTACATAACTTAGAAATACGTTTTGAAGGCTTTGGTATGGCAAAATCAAGTTTATTCGCTTACAGGGACTAATTTCGACAAACTGAAAAAGTATGCCGATTCGTACTGTAACAAACATTTTGGAACTTGAGCATAAGTTAAAAATACCCTAAATATCCTTTACATAGCTTAGAAATAGGCTTTGAGGGGTTCGGTGTGCTAAAATAAACTTTTTGGTCATTCAGGGACTAAAAGCGTCAAACAGTGCATAAGTTTGAATATTCGCGCATAACTTACGTTCTGAATATATCTGGACATCCAAAAAATTATGTAATCATTAAAATATTTTGTTTTAGTGATTGGCATGATAAAATTCCATTCGTCGCGTAATTTGGATCGTTTTTCACGTCCGTTCGTGTTTCGTCGTAATTAACCGAATAACATGATCGTACGGCCAAACGAACCAACATTCGACATATTTTTGAACATGTTTCATGTCCCTTATGTTTAGGAATCATTGTAGAGCCTTGAAAATGGCTTAACGGGCTTTAAACGTGTCAAAATGGGGCTTAAACACTTGCAGGGATCAAAACTGCACATTTTGAAACTGTTGCTGAGTTTCGCAGCTCAGGCGGGGCACGTAAGCCTAGAGGCTCACCTTAAGCGGCCCGTGTAAGCAGCCCAGATCTGCAAAAATCTTTTTCCAGCTTGTTCCAGCTGTTCCCCACGGTTGGAAACGGTTTTTAATCATTCTATGGGCTATTTTGGGGCACCCATGGTATTCTAAAACCATGGGCACACTTGTACGGCTCAGATCGAAGCTCGGTTTTCGAGGAATGATCTTAATGGTTACCCGAAATCTATATAAACCCCAAGTTTCTCATTTGTAACTCACCTTTGATCTGATCAATTTCTATAAGTTGAAGTGTATATACTTCATACCTGAGAATTTTCAGATCAAACCTCCTTTTCTTGGACCTCTTGTAAGTATTCTTTCGTTCTTTTACGCGTTTTAAGCACGAAAGTCAAAATGTGTTTGACTTTCAGGTTTGACCAGTCTATGGTCAACACGAAGTTCGTTTGAACTTTGCAACGTGAGCGTAATTACGATGGTTATAGTCCTTGGTGACTATACCTACTGATTACCACGTTGTTTAGGCATAGTGACGAGTTATAGTTTCGGTCAAAATGCGCGTTTATGCGTATTTTGCAACCAAATTATTATTGGGTATCAAAACCCTTTGTTTTGATACCAAACCTATTTTCTAACTTCGTTAAACATGTTTTGACATGTTTAACTCGTCACTTTTAGTTTAGTGCTTATATAGGGTCGTAAAGATAAGCGGTCTAAACAACCGCTTAGACTTTCGAACCCGACCCGTTTGGTCGATCATTAGGATCCGACCAAACACATTTTGTGACCATAGTTATATAGGGAATAACCTTCCGAGGTTATACCTTATGGTCACTACGTTTAGTTAGTTGTATGATAGGTAGATTATATGCCTTAGGTAAATGACCAAAATGCCCTTTTTGCGCATAAATTCATTTTAAGCATATGTAAGTTAAATTTTGACATCTAAACTAATTAGGCAACAATATTAGACATGTTAAGGCATATAATACTTGTCATAGGACTAGTTAGGCGATCCGAACGCATTTTACGCGAACGACGCGTTAAAGTAGCGTAAGTTACCTAAACGGGTCGTAACGGGTCATAAGCACTTAGGTTAGGTTTCGTTTTAGTATGTAGGCTTTGTTAAACCATATCATATGAGTTCCAATACTCATTTGGTTTACGAAACCTCATCCTATCCGATCCTCTGATTTAGGTCCGGTTTATTAACGTAGTTACCTATATTAGGTGCCGATTGATTCCGTGATCTTTCTAGCATTGCTTGGTTGTTATCCAAAGACTATTAAGCAATCTAAAGTGAGTAGATAGTCCCCTCTTTTACTATTTTTCAAATATTTTGGGATGAAACACATGTGCCTACTTGTTACTTTCGTGCTTTTCATGCTTTCATAACATATACTTGCTATGTTCATTAGTACAAGTATAGTACATGATTTTGTCCATGTTTTTGCTATGTATGTTCATTTATTGCGTACTTAGTACATTTTTTTACATCACATGCTATGTATGTTCATTCATTGCATACTTAGTACATTGTTTTACATCACATGCTATGTATGTTCATTTATTGCATACTTAGTACATTGTTTTCACATAACATGCTTACATTTTGGTATGCCATTTGGCTTGTTTAAATGGGACAAAAATACATTCATTAACATTAGCTACGCCGCTTGGTAGTAAGTAATGGTACCATAGGAATTGACAACTCCCGTTCCTGAAATCCTAGGTTTGTTTGGGTGGAAGGAATGACTGAATCCAATATACATAATTTAGATAAACCTTTAATTTGTTTAAGGGTTTGTCGCCACAGTTGCAAGGCTTGAATGTATGCATTTTAACAATACCGCATAGATGTTTGTATCAGTAGAGCATGCAGTTATTTTACAAAACATAACTTTGATTTATTTCAATACCTTGTTTTGTGCATTTTACTTATGGTTTTAGTTGACATATTTCACTTGCCATACATGACATTTGGTTACACATTACATGATTTACATTTGACAAATAGACATCGTTTACACATAAACATCTTGACATTGGTTCACACATTACATGGTTTACATTTGACATTAGACATGGTTTACACATAAACATTTTGAAAATTGATTATACATGAACATTTTTACATTGATGGTTTGTTTGGTAAGTGATTTAAGTAACGAGGCATGTGTAATATGATAAAAGCATGGTGGATACGCCGCTGGTACTTCCTATATATAAGTGATTTTATAATATTACATATCGTGACGTTATTTAAACCATTTTAGTTTAGACATATTACATTTTACACAAATAACATATTTTCACAAGACATTGTTTTACAAACAGTTTATTTTATACAACTCATTTTACTTGGTTATTTAATTAACCATACACCTTTCTTTTATATAATCCGATTTCTTATCAAATTTTCGTATGATTTATAAAAGAAAACACTTAACAAGATTCATGACTAACTTTTATCAAACATTTCTTCAAACTTAAGTCATGAATCCTATTTTAACAAAACCTATGTATCTCACAGGAATTTTTATGCTGACGTACCTATTTTCACATGTGTTTTTAGGAGCTGTTGTATAGGATGTTCGAGATACACTTAGGCGGACCTGTGCCTTAGTGACATAAAACGAAGCTAGAATAGTTTAAATTCTGTTATGTACTCTCTGTTTCAGTTGTTTTAAGACAATGTAACCACTTTGTTTATAAATAAAACAAAACTTTAATTACCATGGTTGTGAAACAATAATTCTGTTGCTATACTCCCCGACGTTTCCGCCGCGGTTTGTTGTTTTACGCGGTCGGGGTGCGACAGAAGAGTTGGTATCAGAGCCAATGGTTATAGAGAATTAGGTTATTAGTAATGCTTTGACCTAGACTATAACTTTTCTAGGACCTTAACACAAGTTATCTTGTGTTTAGATCTTAAAACAGGCACTTCACCTATCCTTAGGTGATTACCAAAACAAGAACTCAATTTTTCCAAAACGATTTTTGAAAATCAATCATCTGTTTTTAAATGATTTATTATAAGGTTTTGAACCCTCTAAGTTTTCAAAATGATTTTGAAAATAATCACCCACCCTTTTGGATGATTCTTTTGGCCTTGTGCCTTCCAAATTTTCAAAATCTCGTCAAAGTTTTGGGCCTAAATAATGTGAACACGTGCAATCTGGAAGAGTGGATGCCTGTATCTCGGGTTTTCTGTCTAGGCTAGAGTGTTCGTACAAATCCACATAACCGGACCAGTCACTCTTACCTGGGAACTCTTGGGGTGAGTTTCCACTTATAGGCTAAAGCATGTCTTCGCGATACATTATTTTTGACCCATTTACTTTGATTAGTCACTGTGTATCGTTTGTTTGCTTTGTGGCACGGATGAATGACCACCATCTTTGCTTTTGCCAATTTTTGTATCTCCTCATTCTTTTCATCTAATCATCTCACTCGTTTTCTCTCATGTTTCCTCTTTTAGAATGCCTCCTCGACGCGAAAATCCGCTACCTAATGCCGAAATGGCAGCTATCATTGCGCAGCAAATGGCTGCTGTACTCCCAGACATTGTTGCTCAAATTAACCAAGCCAACAATAACCAAAATGCTCCATGCAATTTCAAGAGTTTCAATTCGGCTAAACCACTCAAGTTTAGTGGTTCTGAAGGAGCAACTGGGCTCCTACAGTGGTTTGAGGGCTCGAGAGTATGTTTCGTCATGTTCAGTGTCCTGATAATCATAAAGTCAAGTTTGCTTCCAGCGTATTTCAAAAGAGGGCTCTTACATGGTGGAATGGAGTTATGAGAGACCGTGGTGCTGAGGTTGCTTTAGCACAGACTTGGGCCAAGCTTAGGGCTCTTATGATGAGGGAATTCTGCCCTCGTCATGAACTAAAGGCTTTAGAAAGGGAGTTTGATGATTTGAAGCAAGATAGTGGTGAGCACCGGGCTTACACTGACAGATACGAAGAGCTGAGTTTGTTATGCCCGACAATGGTTACCCCACTCAAGAAAGCTATCGAGAGATATGTTGATGGCTTACCTGACTCCGTACAAGACATCGTCACTGGTAGTAACCCTACCACAGTTCGTCAGGCAATCAAGTTAGCTGCGACTTTGACTGAGTCGCATATCAGAAAGGGGAAGCTTCATAGGAAGGGTGACAAAGATAAGAAACAATTGACTGGTAAGGGTGAAAACAAGAAGGGAAAGAAATCTGGTTCTTTGAAAGGGTCTAGGAAGCGCAAGGCTTCCCAGAACTTCGCTGTCACTGCCCAAGCCAATCAGGCAGCTCCCAACCAACCTGCACAACCGCCAGCAAAGAAACGGTATGCGGGGAATGCACCGTTGTGCAACAGATGCAATAGCCACCATCAACCGCAGGTTAAGTGTCGTTTCTGTACTAACTGTGGGAAGTCGGGTCATCTTACCGATGTTTGTCGCTTTGCTCCCAATCAGGCCGCACTTAACCCAGCTCTGCAGGCTGCTCAACCGTCTGCTCAACAACAAGCACAAGCGGCACGACCTCACTACCCTCTTGGTTCATGCTACAACTGTGGGGATCTGACCCACTACAGGAATCAGTGTCCAAGGCTAGCCAACACAAATCAGGCTCAAGCTCAGGCTCGTGGTCGAGTCTTCAACATGAATGCTAACGAGGCACGAGTACACAACGAGGTGGTGAACGGTATGTTCTTTGTTAATAATCAGCCTGCATCTGTTCTTTTTGATTCAGGTGCCGATAAGAGTTTTGTGTCTTTATCTTTCGAGCCTTTGCTTCGCATGTCTAGAACGAAACTAGGAAAGCCTTTGACATTAGAAGTTGCTAGTGGTGATCCCGTTGTTCTCGATTCTATTCTTCGTAACTGCCAGTTGAACCTTAATAACCATCTTTTTCCTATCGACCTCACACCGATGCAACTTGGATGTTTTGGCATTATAGTAGGAATGGATTGGTTAGCCAAGAATCACGCAAAGGTAGTTTGTTTTAAGAAGATTATTCGTGTTCCGCTCTCAACAGGTGAGATCTTAGTGGTTCGTGGTGAGAAACCTGCTAGTAGTCTCAAGCTCGAAAGTATCTGCAAAAGAACTATGTGGCCATTTTGGCACATGTTGTGGCGGATAAAGGCAAAGGTAAGTCTATTCAAGATATCCCTGTTGTTCGAGATTATCCTGAAGTTTTTCCTGAAGAATTACCTGGTTTAACCCCAGCACGCCAAGTCGAGTTTCGTATTGATCTTGTACCTGGTGCAAATCCTATTGCCAGGTCTCCGTATCGTCTTACACCGTCTGAGATGCAAGAGTTATCTAAGCAGTTTCAAGAGCTTTCTGACAAAGGTTTTATTCGTCCTAGCTTTTCACCTTGGGGTGCTCCCATTCTTTTTGTCAAGAAGAAGGATGGATCTTTCAGGATGTGCATCGATTACCGTGAGCTTAACAAGCTTACCATCAAGAATCGATATCCCCTACCTCGCATTGATGATCTCTTTGATCAATTACAGGGTGCTTCTTATTTTTCAAAGATTGATCTGCGTTCTGGGTATCATCAACTTCGTGTGCATGAAGAAGATATTCCCAAGGCTGCTTTCCGCACTTGATATGGGCATTATGAGTTCACTGTTATGCCATTTGGTTTGACTAATGCTCCTGCTGTTTTCATGGACTTAATGAATAGGGTTTGTAAGCCTTATTTGGATAAGTTCATCATCGTTTTCATTGATGACATCTTGATTTATTCGAAGACTCGAGCCGATCATGAGCAGTATCTTCGTCTTACTTTGGAACTCCTAAAGAAAGAACAACTTTTCACCAAATTCTCCAAGTGCGAATTTTGGCTTAAGGAAGTTCAATTTTTGGGACATATCGTCAACGGACAAGGTATTCATGTAGATCCCTCCAAGATCAGTGCGATTAAGGATTGGGATACGCCTACTACTCCTACCGAAGGTCGTTCATTTCTTGGTCTTGCGGGTTATTACCACCGCTTCATCGAGAACTTCTCGAAGATTGCAGTTCCTCTAACTGCTCTAACTCAGAAGAACAAACCCTTTGATTAGGGATCCAAACAAGAATAAGCATTTCAGACCTTGAAGAAGAAGCTTTGTGATGCACCTATTCTATCTTTGCCCGAGGGCAATGACGATTTTTTCGTGTATTGTGATGCATCAAACTTGGGTCTTGGCTGTGTTCTCATGCAAATGAACAAAGTCATAGCATATGCATCGAGACAGTTGAAGATACACGAGAAAAAGACACTGATGTGTTTTCAGGAGCTGTTGCATAGGATGTTCGAGATACACTTAGGCGGACCTGTGCCTTAGTGACATAAAACGAAGCTAGAATAGTTTAAATTCTGTTATGTACTATCTGTTTCAGTTGTTTTAAGACAATGTAACCCCTTTGTTTATAAATAAAACAAAACTTTAATTACCATTGTTGTGAAACAATAATTCTGTTTCTATACTCCCCGACGTTTCCACCACGGTTTGTTGTTTTACGTGGTCGGGGTGTGACATTACCATTGGACAACGAGTTAGCCATTGGGTAATATGACCCACCAGTCAGGATTGACAGTACTGAATGAGTAATTGTGTAGAAATAAACATTTTGATCGCTCTCAATACTGTGTTAATTGATAAAATTCTTCTTGATTAAACTAGGATTCACTCACCAGTTAGAAGAAAGCCAACTGGAGAGCACTGACGGCTTGAAAAAATGTGGCTATAAAAGTTACCTAAAAGACGATGTTTTAAATTCAATAAAATAGGGTTTATCCCTACAAACATGTTGTAATAGGAAACTTGGGTTTTACCCATGTGATTATTAATATAAAATATGGTGGTTTTACTCTGATAAACATTTCCTAACTACGGTCCTGATGAAATTTCCGCTGCCAAAATGTTAAACAAATGATACCACTGACACTGATGTTCGCGGCCGCCCGTTCTCGGGACATATAGGGGGCGGGGGTTGCGACAGAAGGTGGTATCAGAGCTAAGCCACTGATTCAGCCACAGAAGTGTTCTGCTGACATCAATATATTATCCAAATTGTTAGGAAATAAATTACGGAAATACGTGCATATCTGTATTTTATTGTTATGTGTTATTTGACTATTTGTTAGTTTACAGTATGAGTGATCAAGGACCCTCAGACGTGTATCGTCAGTTGTCCGATTCACCTAGGAGTGAAGGTACTTCTTCCCAGCCTACCCTCTCTGGGTATTCAGCTAATCAGGAAGAAGGGATGTTTGTCTTTAAGGCTCAGTCTGAAGAGTCATTCCCTCAGAAAAAGAGAGGATGGTTCAGTAAGGGAGCATTCGAGCGTAGGAAAAGAATGCGAAAGTTGCAACAGCAAAGAGTCCTATCAGCCGCTAAGCGAGAGTCAGATGCCCATACATAGGATATGCTTAATAGGAGCTTAGCCAATTTTCATATCCTAGCCACAACTGCTGCCGACCCAAATCTGGAACAACAAGTAGCCCCACAACCCTTACCTTTGTTCCCCACTAAGCCAATGGAGATAGAAATGCATGATTTCAACTGTCACACCCCGACTGCGTAAAATAACAAATCGCGGCGGAAACGTCGGGGAGTGTTGTAACAGAATCATTGTTTCATAACACATGGATTGAAGTTCTGTTTTATAAAATTAAATGTATTACATTACATTGAAATTAGAAACAAAACATGAACAAATAGACTTTCATTGTTATTAAGTCACAAAGGCCTTGTCCATTCCTATGTGAGCATGTATCAATATCATCATCAAACATCACCAACTATGGTACCTGAAACACATGTGAAAATACGTCAGCATAAAAATGCCGGCGAGTACATAGGATTTTATGTGAGTGTCAGATTCATGGCTCGTTTATATTTTGAAAATAACTTGAACACCTTTGTAAATTGATAATTGGAAAACCAAGTTTTGTAAAATGCTTGTAATGTAAATTGAAATAACTATGTCAAAACTGATTTGTTTTATAAAACCTCGATACCATGAACCTTACTCAAAACATTTGTTTAAGTAAACCCAAATTGTAAATCGTTTTTGAAATAAAACTCGAATGTTTTATATTGTTAGAAAAACCTTGTAATATATGCCTAACTAGTCCTATGACAAGTATTATATGCCTAAACATCTTTCAATATGTTGCAAAATCAGTTAAGTGACAAAGGTTTAAGTTACATATGCTTAAATATCAATTATACATGAAGAGGACATTTTGGTCATTTTACCTAAGGCATATAAATTACCTATCATACAACTAACTAAACGAAGTGACCATAAGGTATAACCTCAGAAAGTTATTCCTATACAACTATGGTCACTAAACATGCTTGGTCGGATCCTAAAGATCGACCAAACGGGTCGGGTTCGAAAGTCTAAGCGGTTATTTAGACCGCTTATCTTACGACCCTATACAAGCACTAATCTAAAAGTGACGAGTTAAACATGTTAAAACATCTTTAACAAGGTTTGAAAAAAAGTTTGATATCAAAAGAAACGGTTTTGATACCCAAGAATAGTTTGGTTGCAAAATACGCATAAACGTGTATTTTGACCGAAACTATGACTCGTCACTAAGCCTAAATAACATGGTAATCTGTAGGTATAGTCACAAAGGACTATGACCATCGTGAATACACTCACGTTACGAAGTTCAAACGAACTTCGTGTTGACCATTGACCGGTCAAAGCAGAAAGTCAAACACTGTTTGACTTTCGTGCTTAAAAATGCATAAAAGAACGAAAGAAGCTTACAATGGGTCCAAGCTATGGAGGTTTGATCTAAGAATTCTCAGGTATGAAGCTTTGAGCTTCAACTTAGAGAATATTCAGATCAAAGTGTGAGGAACAAATGAATTATTGGTGGGTATTTATAGATTTCGGTCCACCGTTAAGATCGTTCCTCGATTCCCGAGCTTCAATCTCAACCATCCATGTGTGCCCACTGTTTTGGAATACCATGGGCACCCAAAACAAGCCCCTAGACTTATAAATACCATGTCCAAATGCAAGAAAACCAGCTGCTGTTTCAGAAATTCAGTTTGCTGATCTGGGCAGTTTACCCAGGCCGCGTAAGAAAAGGCTTCATCTTACGCGCCCCGCGAGGGACAACTTTCACAGATTGTCATTTCAGGTCCCTGAACTTGTAAAACTTGCATTTTGATGCATTTTTTTTGACACATTTAAGCCCCGTTAACCCCATTTCAAGGCTCTAAAATGAAGTTAAAGTATAGGGAACATGAAACATGCTCAAAAACATCTTGGATGTCGGTTTGTTTGGTCGTACGGTTACGTTGTTCGGTTAATTACGACGAAACACGAACGGACGCGAAAAACGATCCAAATTACGCGACGAATGGAATTTTATCATGTCAAACACCAAAATAAAATATTTTAATGCTTACATAAATTTTTGGATGTCCGGATATATTCAGAACGTAAGATATGCGCGAAAATGCAAACTTATGCACTTTTTGACGCTTTTAGTCCCTATTGATCAAGAAAGTTTATTTTTGCGCACCAAACATCTCAAAGCTTATTTCTAAGCTATGTAAAGGATATTTAGGGCATATTTAACTTATGATCAAGTTCCGGAATGCTCGTCACAGTACAAATCGACATACTTTCGCAGTTTGTCGAAATTAGTCCCTGTAAGCGAATAAACTAGATTTTGCCACACCAAACCCTCCAAAACTTATTTCTAAGTTATGTAAAGGTTATTTAAGGTATGTTAAGCATATGTCACTGTTTCGGAGTGTTTGTTGCATTAAACTGGTTATATTTACGCATCAGTTTGCGTATAACCTTCCAGAAAGCGATTTAAAGCTCGAAATCGAACATGAATTGATATGTGCACATGATACACATATTTATACAAATCCCAAGTATGAAACACAACATTTCATTGATTTGGTATTTGTTTGATGGTCACAGAGGCACAGGTGTCACATCAACCCTGAGGAGATACCTAGGATACCAGCCCCTAATCCCTTAGATCCAAATTATGATCCATGGTTCGATGATCATAGGGATTATGTGCCACGCTATCACCTAAACGAAGAAACCATGCCGAACTTAGTAGCATATCCAGGTCTGGACCCTCTAGATCCCTACTATGACAACGATGAATACATTAGGGATATCTTAGAGAATCCGTACCCTCAGGAGAATCCCATGCCCCAGTACCCAGACCCAGTACCAGCACCTGCATCCCCAATGAGTGCAGAAAATGTGCACGAGCTCCGAATTTTCGAAGAAGAAATCTTAGAGAGTAGTGAGAGGATGAAGCAGTTAGGAGAGTGACTCGTCTGGAAATATGACGAGCGCAATATGGATTACTGGATGAATCCAGACCAGTAAAGATGATGGTGGAGTTGGTAATAATAATAATATAATAATATATAATATGTTTGTATGAATATATATATATATATATATATATGTCGTAGTATAGACCACTTTGTGGTTAGCAATGCATAATAGTATTGTAATTTCAAATTTTCAGTATTAGTTTGTAGTAGATGTATAATATATAAGTAAGAGTAAAGTCGCAATGCTCGACGTTTTTTTATCAAAATGCGTGTCATGTGATTGATCGTATTAAGATATTATCTTGTGATATTAATATGTGGTAAATGTTAAAAATTCAGATGGCCGACGAAGTGAATCAGGAAAATCTGAATAACGATAACCAGAGTAACAATAACCCAGATAACGGAAACCCAAACAACAACAATAATGGAAACCAAGTGGACAACAGTGCCATCCAACACGTAGTGGCACAAGGAATAACAGATGCGATGCCATATATTATTCAAATGGTTAGGGAAGCTGATAATAAAAGTAAACATGCTAGCAAGCGACCCTCTTAACCTGCAAACAGCGTAAACAATGGACCCATACTTCAAGTGCCCATTCCCAAAAGAAGAATAACCGTGTCTTACAGTTGTTCTTACAAAGAATTCTGGTCTTGTTAACCAATGGAATTCTCGGGCAATGAAGGGGCCGTTGCATCTCTACGCTGGATAGAAAAGACTGAGGCAGTCTTAAGAATAAGTAAATGTGCGGAAGAGGATTAGATAATGTTTGCTTCCAATCTGTTTAAGAATTCAGCCTTAGAATGGTGGAACACAATCCTTCAGTCTAGAGGAAGTGATAGAACTTACAATATGGAATGGGAGGAGTTTAAAAACATGGTAGAAAGGAAATTCTGCCCTCCTAACGAAAAAGAACAGATAGCAAACAAGTTCTTAAATGTTAGTATGACTGGTGTGGATAGTAAGGGGTACACTAAGTTATTCTTTGAATATGCTAGAATAGTGCCAACCCTTGCTTCACCTGAACAAGTATTAATCTCCCGTTACATCTGGGGATTAATTAGGGAGATAAGACATGTAGTCAAGGCCGCTAGACCCCAAACCATAGAAGAAGCTATAGAACTAGCAAATACCTTGACAGATGAATTAGTCTGTACACGAGAAGAGGATCAAAGGAGGAACCTAACCCAGAAGCTTACATAAGAATTCCGTTCTGGAAATTCTAACCGTGGGAGAAATGTAGGTTCTACCCCTTCACCCTACTGTAAGTATTGCAAAAGGAAGCAATCAGGAAGATGCTCCATATATTGTAACTTTTGCAAAATATCGGGACACAAGGAGGAAGATTGCAGGAATAAGATTAGCAATAGGATATGCTACAACTGCGGAGAACAAGGTCATATCAAGCCTAACTGTCCAAAGCTAGCTCCAGCTGCAAATTACAAGAACACCAAAAATGCTAGAGCATTTGTTCTTACTGCAAAAGAAGCAAAGATGATCCCGGATGTGATCGCTGGTACGTTTTTAGTTAATGATGTTTTTGCTAAAGTATTATTTGACTCTGGTGCAAACCAAAGTTTTATTAATACTTCATTTTGCAAATTACTCAATCAACGATTAACTAAACTCCTACAAGAATATCTAGTAGAGACAGCAAATGGGGAAACCATTAAAATTTCTGAAATCTTGCAGGGAGCAAGAATAGAAATTCTAAATCAGAAATTCATTGCAAACCTCTACCCAATGAATCTGGCAGGATTTGATGTTGTATTAGGAATGGATTGGTTAATAGCCAATAAAGCCAGTATTTTGTGTGATCAAAAGTCAATCCAAGTAAATTCACCAAGGGGTGAAAAGATCACAATTAAAGGAAATAAAACCCTTAAATCCACAAAATTCATCTCTGTGATGAAAACAACAAGTTATATAAGCAAAGGGTCATTAGTGTATTTGATTTCCATAATCACTAACACTAAAGGAAAATAATTAAAGGATATTCCAGTAGTATCCCAGTTTTCAGATGTATTTCCAGAAGAGCTGCCAGGGCAACCTCCAGATAGAGAAGTTGAATTCAGAATCCATTTGATACCAGGGAGAGCACCAATTGCCAAGGCACCTTACCGTTTGGCACCCGCCGAAATGCAGGAACTAAAGAAACAATTAGATGAATTGTTAGAGAAAAGATTCATACAGCCAAGTTCATCACCCTAGGGAGCGCCAATCTTATTCGTTAAAAAGAAAGACGGATTAATGCGTATGTGCATTGACTACCGTGAATTGAACAAGGTCACGATTAAGAATCGGTATCCATTACCAAGAATAGATGATCTGTTTGATCAGTTGCAAGAAGCACGATTTTTCTCCAAAATCGATTTAAGGTCAGGATATCATCAATTAAAGGTACATGAAGAGGACATTCCTAAGACCGCTTTCAGAACATGGTATGGCCATTATGAAATTATGGTCATGCCATTTGGTTTAACCAATGCCCCAGCTGCATTCATGGACATGATGAACCGAATATGTAAGCCATATTTGGATAAATTCATAATTGTCTTTATAGATGATATTCTCATTTACTCTAAGAGTAAAGAGGAACATGCTAAGTTTATTGAGAAAAGAGAAGCTTTATGCTAAGTTTTCGAAGTGTGAGTTTTGGTTAGAACAGGTACAATTTCTTGGACATCTAGTTGCTCATGAAGGAATTCATGTAGATCCCACCAAGATAGAGGCGATAACCAAACGGAAAACCCATGAATCA
>JARYGA010042315.1:0-26935 GCA_030545235.1 Helianthus tuberosus
GTTTCTGCAGAACGGCGGAGTGGAAGATGATCCAGTTCCCTTTCTCTTGAAGTTGCTATTATTACCCACACGAAATCCTTGGGTAATCTTTTGGGCCACTTCCTTCTTTCTGTTTTCTTCTCGCGTACGCACCAGTCCGTCAGTCAAATTGTTGGCTAATTCCACCGCATCATCGATCGTGCGGGGTCTCGCAGCTTTGACAATATCACGAATCTCGCTAATTAAACCCCAAATGTAGCGAGAAATAAGTACCGGTTCTGGCGAAGCCAGAGTAGGCACAATTCGAGCATATTCGAAAAACTTCGAAGTATACCCTCGGCAATCAACATCCACCATTCGGTGGCTCAGGAATTTGTTCGCCATTTGTTCTTTTTCATATTCTGGGCAGAATTTTCTTTCCACCAGACGCTTAAATTCTTCCCAACTCATGGCATAAGCCAGGTCGCTTCCCTTGGCTTGTAGTACCGTATTCCACCATTCTAATGCTTTTTCCTTGAAAAGGTGAGAAGCACACATGACTTTATCCTCCTCGGCACATTTACTTATTTTAATTACTGCCTCGGTTTTCTCCAACCAACGTAGCGCGGCAGTTGCCCCTTCATTGCCTGCGAACTCGACAGGTTTACAGGCAAGAAATTCCTTGTAAGTGCAACCAGGCGTTGCAGCTTTCATTCGTTTAAGAAATGGGGCTTGCATCACATCATCATTATTATTAATGTTGCCGCCTCCATTTACACTATTACTGAAGTTGACATCACGAGTACGTTTGCTAGGAATAATTGGTTGAGGTTCAACTGGATTTCGGGCAGCAGCAAGGATTGCTGGAATAGCATTGGCTATTCCCTGAGCAACGATATTCTCTATATCTTGCCTATTCAGAAATTGATCTTCATGGTTTTGTTCAGATTGGTTAACTTTGTTAACTGGTTCATTAATAGCAGGTTCCATCTGATAATTTTCAATATATAAATTATTGGCACAAGATAGAGTAAATAATAATCAAGCATAATAAAGCAATCGCACATAATCACGTCAACATAATCATGTCAACACGTATAGCCAAAATTGTCGACTTTGCGACTTCATCTTTTTATATATTAATATGCATCATTACACACCCGTTATATTACAAAAGTTTTATTTTAAGTTATTTTACACGATTATATTTTTGTTAATATTTATTATTTTAGTATTATATTATTATTAAACACACATCCGCACAACCACATACGATCCTGTTAGCTGGCACTTCAGAAACGACGTTCCCTTTCGTCGTATTTCCATGATATCCTCTCTCCCACATCTCGGATTCTATTCCCTGCGTCCACCAGCTCCTCGCCGTAGTGGCGAAGTTCAGCCAAGTTCTCAGTGCTCATTGGTGGGTGTAGTGGAGGCTCAGGGTCAAATTGGGGGAAAAAGGTATTAGGTTTATTTAAAAGATTCTTAAATTGCCAGTCAGTTGTCCACCATTCTTCTAGCGCTTCTGGTAGAGGTCGGGGGTGGATAATAGGATCTGGAATGGCAGGTTCCAGATTAACTGGAAGTTGTGCTTCCGCCGGGTAATTGAAGAGGTTTTTATCGGCAGGTCCGATGAGGTCACTAAGTGCCAGTTTATGATCCAGCTCCTCCCATGATGGCATTTCCTGGGCTTTCCTGGAACTTTCTCCGATCTCTATTCCTTTACCTTTATCCTTCGGATCCTCAGTCTTTATCACTTTCTGTACCGTTGGTTTCTTCCTACGCACACGCCTCCAGCCTACGAGTCTTCTTCTCTTTTTCGGTTTTGGTTTCTCCTGAGGTTGGGCTTGGAATACCATTGGTTTCTCAGTGTCGGCCCAATAACCGGAAAAGCCCTCAGAAACTTCCATGTCAGCAGAATGGATAGTGATATTCTGAAGAGCTTCAGACAACTCATTCATGCTGTTAGCATATGAAGAAACATACAAAATTCTAAGTTAAAATTTTGTAAATTGAATTTTCACATAATCACAGAGTAGCAATCAGAAAAATTAAGTATTTCTAAATACTTAATTGGCTTAAATCAGTGGCTCTGATACAACCTTTTTCTGTCACGGCTCCCGACTCGGTGTGACCCCCCGGTCCAGGAGCTGCGGGTAGAAAACCCGTGGTATTTATTATTTGAGTTGACAGCGGAAGTTTAACAGGATCTTTTAACACTTGAAAATGCCCAATTTATTTTATTTCACAAATTGGGGATAACACCCGTAATTTACATTAAAGGTGATTTCACTGGGAAATCTCTGTTTTTACAAAAACATGTTTCTTTATTTCATTGAGCCACTTCTTCAAGCTTGCAGTGCTACACGGCACTTTTTCCTAGATCACAGCAGATCACCTGAAACATGTTTAAAAAGGTTTTATCAGCAGGGAAATACTGGCGAGTCATTTAAGTTGCACAAAACGACACATTGTTATAATATACAGTATTAAGGGTGATTCTATTGTTTCTATCTACCAATTACCCCAAATCGGTAATTGTCACTCGACTGTATCTGTGACTATGGTCAGATCACCCATTGGCTAACCCGTTGTCCAATGGTGACGGGTATCAAGTAATGTATACAAAACCCCACATACCGGCAGTAATTGAAGATTACAAAGACTTAATCCCTGTAATTATAACTGGAAAACATTTAGGGTTTATAAAGCATTTTGATAAAAAGAGAATGACTCACATTGCAAGTTTAGACGGGCATCGTTTAGCCTACTGATTTAGCCTTGTTAACCTAATTCAATTAACAATGCACACGAAACTAGGTCAGTAACTGAATACAACTTTTACAACAACTCACGAGATCAAAACCCTCACGACGAATGACAAAGTATAGCCTAAACACAGGCAGCACTTAAACATCCATCGGACTGGTTTTTATCGATCGGACATTGAATCGTAGCAGTGATCGAGTTAATACCCTGTATCGTAGCAGCGTCGTGACCCCTAACTACTTGTTTTCGAGCAGAATATGTGTGTTTTGATTGAAAATTTCGAACACAGAAGCAAGTCCCATGTCCAGGCAATTTATAGCTGAAAAATGAGTTTTATGCGGCCCGCGTAAGCCTTAACAGGCTTTTACGCGGCCCGCGAGAGCCACCTAGTCTACGACTAGGGCATCCGTGTCACTGGTAGGTCTGCCACGTGGCCTGTATCGCTTATCCGGTCAACCTTGAGTTGACGCGGCCCGCGTAGACTTCTCTTATGGTTTACGCGGCCCGCGTGAAACCCAATTTTCTTGATTTCTTGGTTTTTCATGCACATTAGGGTTTCAGGGGTCCGGGTTTTCATTTACGGGTCGTTTTTGGACATTTTTGTAGGTCCTTACACTTCAAAACATATTACCTAGCAAATTACTTCACAACATCTCTCCCACTCAAAAACTTTATAAATGCATACCGTCATACTCGCACCTCCGAGTCTTTGGGTGCCTGTGTTACCCACTCATCCCAACACCAAAATTCATAAACTCTAATATCGATCTATGCCATGTGTTTTTCATGGTTACCCCACTAACCATCGGGGCTATAAATGCCTTGACCTTACCACCCATCAAATCATAATCAACCGTCATGTTGTTTTTTACGAAACCATCTTCCCTTTTACCAACCATCCAAAACCTTCTCCACAATCTTGTGACTTTCTTATTGAAACTTGTCATCCTCTACAGCTCCATCATCTCGGCTCTCACTCAAACACCCCTACCACTTCTTCTCACATCTCTACTAAAGCCACAGCCCAAGCCCAACCACTAACCTCTACCCCATATCACTTGAATCACTCCTTCGGCCCAACTATTAATACACCCCCCCCCCCCAAGCCCAACCTCCACATCTTCTCACGGCCCACCCTCTACTCCCACCAGCTCAACATTTGCATCCCCACACGGCCCACACTCACCTCCCACAAGCCCACCCCCTGCATCCCATCTCGGCCCACTCTCGAACTCTACCAGCCCGCTACCCAACTCTCCCTCTAGCCCAACCTCACCTCCCACCTCAAACACATCTTCACCGAACCCCATCACCTCTCCTCCCCATCCACCTCCCCCCCACCCCCTACACGAACTATCCGTATGTCACACCCCTTTCTAAGGCTGAAGCACGAGGTGTGATCCTGAAAGGTTCTCATTGCATACGACTGGTAAACATACTACATGCTCGTAGAATAACTCTAAATGCCATTAACATAACATAAGTTAAGTTTTTACATCACAAGAAAACATATTGTCTGAAAAGTTTACAACTTTATTTAAAGACGAACATAAAGGTTTTGGTTCTTATATCCCACACAAGATGGAATATAGTAACCAAATCCCACAAAACAGGCATCGGAGTCTTGACACGACATGACTAAATCAAAAGTGACATCTTGAAGCAAGAGTAAGACCGCGCGCACATCCACTTTAGTTACCTGAAATACATGTGAGTTTTGGTAAAATCGTCAACATAATGTTGGTGTGAATTCATGCAGATTTGTGAAAACATTTAAGCATTCGTTATGGAAAACATGGTATGTAATTATATGAAAATAAGTGTAAATATAAACATAAGGAATACGAGATCGCTAATGGTTCGCGAGGCCACTAACATATGTAACGACATAGGAAGCATCCAAACCATAGGCATTTTTAGTTGTCGACTCACAACTGTCGATTCACGACTAGAGACACAAAAGCAATGCTTGGTAAAAGAGTGGCCAAGAGTGTGGTTGCCTGAAACCCATTTGATCTAATCTTTTGTTCTGCGGTCTTGGTATGTAACTGATTAATGGTGCTTATGGCACCCTATTCGTGACATGATCTAAAGTATCATTCCTTAATTTTAATATTCAACATACCATAACACATGTATTTTCCCCAAGTTTAGAAAACATGTAAAAGTTTAAAAGTGGGGACATGAACTCACAACTTTGCGTTTCCTGCGTCGTAAACTTCACCGGTAGCGTCGTGACCTATACGTGTTCTATTAATGTTAGTCACTAGACTTGTATTACACAAGTACAAGTCACCATCTTTTGTTTATGTATATGTTCTTTGTTAAAAATAATTTATACTTTTAACTATGGATGTTACTTATATTATTTTCCCAAAAATAAATATAAGTATTTTGTGGAATAATATTTTCAATATTATTTTTGTACAAGTATACTTAGGAAAGTATACTTTGTAAATACTTGTGTATTTTGTATATTTTCACCAAAAATCAATACTTTGATTTGTATTACTTTCCGAAATTATATTTCTTAAGAATAATATATTTTTAAGGCTTGTATGAAATATATATATTTTATCATGCTAAAATATATATAGTTATTCTTGTTATACACCCGATTTTTGTATACTTGTATACTTATGTATTCTCATGTATTTGTAAGTGTATTTTGGTATTCATACTTCATGGGAGTTTTTAGTGTATTTTCAAGTCCCTAATACACTAATATATATAATACACATAATATACACTTAGCACAAAATTTGGTGATCACTAAATATATATATATATATATTCCTAAAAATATACATACTTAATATCACTTTTAATCTTGAAGAAATCACCATTTCTTGACTAGTAATTTTATACAAAAATTAGGGAAACATTGGTAAACATTTTAGGTGAATTTTTAGGGGATAAGTTTCACCAAAACTTATATTTTTTTCTAAGTGTCAAAATTTTATAAAAATTTTGACATAGTTTCCCCTAAAAATGGAGGTTTCCCATGTTTTCAAAACATGTGTTTATTTTCTTTTCAATCATCAAAAAAATTTTCAACAACAATCTTCAATAACATATACTAATTTCTTCATATGAAACATCATGGTGAACTTGATTCTTGTTAAAAATGTGTAGTCTTTTAGATCTACACTTAACATATTATGATCCGTCCAAAAATAAGTGTTCTTGAGTATTTTAAACAAACTTTTATAAGACTTTATTTTACTAACCAACTCATCCATGAGTTTAATGGTTTCAAAGTTTGTAAATCATGTTTCTAAAACCACTTTTATGTTTATTAGAAAGATCATTGTTTTTAATCTCATGTTTAACCATGGATCCTTCAAGATCCATGCTTAGTAACTTTAGTTCTTTCAAAAATAAGCTTTATGTTAAATTTTTAACAAACTTTCCATGAGATTTAGTTTCAAAAATTAGATCTACACACACTTTATTACTTCAATATTACAAGATTATGTATAAAAATTCATATTTCAAGTTCACATAATGCTTTATATGTTCCTCTTCAAGTTTAACCATGGATCCTTCAAGATCCATGCTTAAACTTGTTAGATCTAAGCTTTAACATACTTGATCTAAACATAAACACATGATATAACATCAACAACATCATTACATACACTAAAAATTCATGTAGTCACTTATTTTCTTCATGAATATGTTAGATCTTCTCATTTTTAACATTAGAAGTTAAGTTGTTTAGATGGTGAAACTTGTACATAACATAAACATGACTTAAATTAGTGATCAAGAAGCTTACTACTAGCTCTAATGGCTAGTCTAATGGCTAGGGAAGTGGCACAAAAATGAAGGTGATGAACAAGGAATAAATCAAGAGGTTAAAAGCTCCACAAGGTGGTCCTTCAAGTTCTAGCACCATACACCTTCCTAAATGGGCTTCTTACACCTTCTAATGGCCTTGGATTGCTAGGTTGAAGCTTGAAAATGGTGGGTTGTGTGTGTGTAGGTTGAGCCGAGAGCAAGAGAGTGGGGGAGGAAGAAGATGAAGTTCTTTTGATGTAGGTGAAAATGAATAAGAATCCTTTGGTTTATATAAACTTTCTTCCAACACTAGAATCTTTTAAAGAGATTTTATGTCATTTGGTTGGGGAACATAGTTAATAAAATTAAATATACTTAGGTGGGACCATTAGGGCCGGTTACAACATGAGGGGGGTAAAGGGTAAATTTTGGGAAGTGGGGGGGGTTTAAAGTGTAAACGGTAAGGTTTAAGTATGTTTAAGTATGTTTAGGTGTTTTTGTGATTTTTAAGGTGTTCTAGCATCAATACTAGTTTAATATCATAAAAACATTACTTCTAGTCAATTTTTGATGTCCCAGTTATTGTCCGGTTGTTCGGTTTGTTACGGTTCGTTAAAGTGCTGAATTGCGCAGTTTCACTAGGTATAAATCACTTTTTATGGCAGTTTCAATTCCTGACACTTTGTAAGTTATATTAAACAATAAAAAATAAATTATACATGATATTAAGATGTTTAAAAGCTGATTATAGCTGAATTAGTGCTGATTTATGCAGATTTCTGTACTTATAGTGCGTTTCGGGTGTCTTTTAGTGCATAGTTTAGCTTCCGGAAAGTTTATATGTTAACCCTAGTATCCACTCTTGGGTTTTAATGTATTTTAGATGTTGGACCTACTCTTAGGCCCTAATTCTATTATCTGACTGATTTCTACAGAATTACTGACACAGCGTGTCTTACCGGTGAGTTTACTAGTCTTTCTAACACAACGCTTAAAGTAATGCATAAGGAAATATTTGAAGTATAAAACATGCATGAATTCACATATATAGCATGTAATCAGACAATGTTGACACTTAAGCACATAATTGCAGATAATAAATAATATTTAGACTGTACGGAGATTACCGGTTTTGTGCCAGTTGTCACACCATACTCGATCTATGGACGGCATAGTTAAACCAAAACAAATTTTTAACCTTCACTCCTCGACCATCACCCCTATACCTAAAAACCCAAAGGACGCCTTGTCCAGCACGGAGTGGCATAACGCCATGACTACCGAATTTAATGCCCTTATTAAAAATAAGACCTGGGTTCTGGTTCCGAAGCAACCTCACATGCATGTGTTACGTAGTATGTGGCTTTTTCGCCATAAGTTTCGGTCGGATGGTACATTAGAGCGGTATAAGGCCCGTCTGGTATGTGATGGGAGCAATCAACAGATTGGGGTGGACTGTGGTGAAACATTCAGTCCCGTTGTCAAACCCACTACTATACGCACTGTGTTATCCATCGCCTTGTCTCAATCATGGTCGATTCATCAACTGGATGTTACCAATGCGTTTCTGCATGGCAACCTCAACGAGACAGTGTATATGTATCAACCTATGGGGTTTCGTCATCAACAATACCCAGATCATGTGTGTCTATTGAAGAAATCGCTCTATGGTTTGAAACAGGCCCCCTGTGCGTGGTACCAACGCTTTACGGATTTCGTTATTTCCTTGGGGTTTCATCAAAGTAAATGCGACAACTCCCTTTTTACTTACCGCCACGACGGAACCACTGCTTATCTACTAATTTACGTTGACGACATAATTCTCACGACATCGACAGACTCTCTTCGTGTGCACCTTATGTCTCGTCTTGCCGCCGAATTTGCGATGAAAGACCTCGGACCATTAAGCCATTTTTTGGGTATTCACGTCCATCGGCAAGGTGCCAAAATGTTTCTGTCTCAACAGGTTTATACGAAAGAAATCATCGATCGCGCTGGCATGTCTTCGTGTAAACCCGTGGCTACGTCGGTCGATACCAAACCAAAGCTTGGTTCCAACTCGGGCGTTGATTTCAACGATCCGACCTTGTATCGCAGCCTTGCGGGAGCCCTTCAATATTTGACTTTCATGAGACCCGACATTTGTTACGCTGTTCAACAAGTTTGCATGTATATGCATGCACCTAAAGTGGATCACTGGAATGCTCTCAAACGCATCATACGATATCTTCAAGGTACATCCTCTCATGGACTCACTATAGGTGCTTCTGCGGATTTCTCTTTACGTGCATATACCGATGCCAACTGGGCTGGGTGTCCGGATACGCGCCGTTCTACTTCAGCTTATTGTGTCTATTTGGGTCCGAACATTATTTCTTGGTCGTCCAAACGCCAGTCTGTTATCTCTCGATCCGGTGCTGAAGCAGAGTACAGGGGCGTTGCAAATGTGGTTGTTGAAATCTGTTGGCTTCGTAATGTTTTGCTAGAATTACACAAACCACTGACCAACGCCAGTCTTGTGTACTATGACAATATTAGTGCCATTTACTTGTCAGGGAACCCCGTTCAACATCAACGTACCAAGCATATTGAGCTGGATATTCACTTTGTTCGCGATCTAGTTCAACGAGGATCCGTTTGGATTCTTCACATTCCTACGCGTTTTCAAGTAGCTGACATATTCACGAAATGGCTACCCAAAGTTTTATTTGACGATTTCAAGTCGAGTCTCTACGGGTTTTTATATTTTGAAACCTAAAAATTACATTATCTCACAAAACATTTCTCTAAAAACCATGTCTTGTGAGACTAAAGTTGTTAAGAGTGATACTTGAGAGGCCATGCCCAATAGCCAAAAATGAAAATATAGTTTCTTCTAGACATTACATGACATCACCGCGACTAATTATTTTTTCAACATCAATGTACTATGAAGTCAACGATCACAAAAAAAAAAATAACTAGAGAAAAATTAAAGTGAGAGGGGGGGGGGGGGGGGGTGGGGTGGGGTGGGGGGGGGGGGAATGACTTCGTTGTTCGGTGGTTTGGTTATACTAAGATAGTGAGCGTCTATACTTTGGTGATGTTGTGATCATTGGCAGTAAAAACAGCAGCAACGAGGATTAACCGTATTCTGGTGGTGATCGTTGTGTCCGGTGACGGAAAGTATCAACGATATATGTATATATTTTCAGACTTTAACTATACATATATGTATATACATGTTTAAAATTAAAATATAAGTTTTGCATGTCTATATTTGTTAATGTATATATATGTACAAAGGCTAATGCTAAACAAAAAACCCTATCTATCTTAGGAAACTCTGGAAACTCAAAGCTCCCGACTTTTTTTTTTTGAAAAAAATAACACATGTAATATACATGTTTTTAAGAGTTTTGGGCCAAAAAAAACAAAAAAGCGCCGAGTACTTTTTTTTAAAAAAAATAAACAAGTTCCAAAAACTTCGTTGACTAACATGTGTTAGACAAAAAATGCTGAAAGGTGTAGAAATTTTTTTTTTTTTTTAAAAAAAAACCGTTCGGCGCTTTTTTGATTTTTTTGGCCCAAAACTCTTAAAAACATGTATATTACATGTGTTATTTTTTTCAAAAAAAAAAAAGGTCGGGAGCTTTGAGTTTCCCGGGTTTCCTAAATATTTAGGGTTTTCTATATAGCCCAACCCTATGTACAAATATGCATAAACGATTATACATATATATGTATATAGAGGAAGATTATTGTTCTAAACATGTTTTTTTCTAGTGTACGTATATGTAGATACGTTTTTAAAGCTGAAAAATAAGTATCGTACATATATATTTCATAATATACACATATGTATAATTTATTTGTAAATATAAGACTTTGGGAGAGTAACATTAGCCATTCAAAAAAAAGAGTTAAATGCCATTTTAGTCCATGTGGTTTGGACCATTTTGCCAGTTTAGTCCAAAGGTTTCATTTTTAAGATGTGGGTCCAAAAAAGTTTCACAGTTGCCATTTTAGTCCACTTGATTAACTTCATCCATTTTTTCTGTTAACGAGAAGGTCAATTTGATCATTTTGTATGTAATTCTGTTAACTAATAGGGCAATTCAGCCATATAAAATGACCGAAATGGCCTTTTGGTTAACAGAAAAAATGGATGAAGTTAACCCAGTGGACTAAAATGACAACTGTGAAACCTTTTTGAACCCACAGGTTAAAAATGAAACCTTTGGACTAAACTGGCAAAATGGCCTAAACCACAGGGACTAAAATGGCATTTAACTCAAAAAAAATATAATACTTTCAATATATATTTTAAATACAAATATACAATAGACTTGAATTAATGTAATAGACAATCGTTAATAGGGTAAATTGCACTTTTCATCCTTTATGTTTTAGTGTTTCGCCAGACGCTGTTCTTTAATTTTAAAAATTACACTCTATGTCCTTTATGTTTGCAATCATTAACGGACGGTATCCTTTCAGCTAAACTCAGTTAACTTTTTATATTAAAACCCCTATTTATAAAACTCCTTAACAAAAGTAAAAAAAATGAGGGAATCTTGTAAACTATTATACTACTGTTAAAGATATACAAAAACACGTGAATATTATCCTTTTTTTAAAAGGTCACGCCAACATTTCATCAATTATCAGGTTATTAGACAGATATATCATCATAGACACAAATTTAGATTAATCTATCGATACTTAATAATTGTGCGTGTGGCACATGGTGAATTTAATATTATTCTTGTCTTTGGAACTTTTAAATAAATAAACAGTCCGTATATGTTTGCATACAGGAAAATTAGATTAAAATAATTTAAACCATCTAACAAAATACTTTGTGACGTATATGTTTGCATACAGGAAAATTAGATTAAAATAATTTAAACCATCTAACAAAATACTTTGTGACAGTTTAAACTTATAACCTATTTTTTTAAGAATGATATATTTTGAAGAATTCAACTAGTATTCCCCACTTAACTAATGCTTTACAATCAATGAAACATATTTTTTTTGTTAAACCCTTTTGGTTAAACAAAATATGTAATAAAAAGTTTTATATGCATAAATAGAGTTAGCTGTAAGTATACTCATTACATCGAACCTAGCTATAGTATCAATGGAGACAATGATATATTTGAAACTCCATTCTCCAACCAAAAGAAAACCACAACCATAATAATATCTATGCTTAAATGAAAGAGTTGGGATATCGATATTCACTGGTAACAACCAGGACAGTATTTAGACTTAAACCTAAGAAGAATGCCTTAGTATAAAACTTTGAGGTAAGCCAATTACTTGCATAGATAAAGTGTGATTGTTATTGGGATTCCGTGAGGATGATGACTAGAACAGTGCCTGTATGATAAATAAGCGATAACAACTGGCCACTGTTATTTCTTGTTTATTAATACTATTCGGTTCTAGAATATGATCCATCATGAGAATACTAATTTCCTTGTTCCTTGATACAAGCCATAATAAATGATGTACTTCTGAAATCATTATTTGAGAAAATTCTATTTATGGGAAATACCGTGATAACTACCTCTCCGGCAAGACTGGGTATGATGTGGTAGACTCTCCAGCTTGTCCGGGCAAGATGGGGGTACCTCTCCGGCGAGACCGGGTGAGATGGGGTATATGTTATGTTAATGAAATTCCCTAAATAGTACCATGACCTGATGTCTGACATATTTTTGGAAATATGAATCTATTAAATGCATTAACCTTATGGATAGTATGCATATTACAGTATGTGAAATATATATATATATATATAGACATGTATGTCTATGAGGAAATCCAAAGACCATATTGATTGACAATTAGGGATAAATCATGAACAAGTGTGTCGATGATAATTTTAGACTTATCTATTAAGAATCTCCCGTATACATCTATAATTCCAATATCAAACATTATTTCGTTTGATAATCCTTCTAGAAATTTGTGCGACAAGATAAAAGGAAGGAAATCTATAAGTTGGGACGCTATCAAAAGTTTAAGAATTCCTCTTGCATTATTATATTGATGCTTTAGGAAACCTGTGCTAAAACGCGAAACATCTAAAAATATATGTTACTTTCATTCAGAACTCTTGAAAATATAAGAATCTCTTAGAGAATAGTTCTGGTCAAAGTAAAGTGAATTTCAAAGCAAAGACCAGAATTATACCTATAAACTAGACTAACTAAAAGTATTCATATTTTAGGAAATCTCGAGGACAAGATTTAAAACAAGGTGGGGATGATGTAACATTCCCAAAATTTTATTTACATAAAATATATAAAAACTTATGTTATTAAACGGATAGGTCATGGGTAAGTTGACTGTTAGAAATATGAAGTACCTAAACGAGCCTAGGAACCATTTAATAATTTAATTATAAAAATACATTATGTTTGAACCTACACTATTTTTAATGAAACTTGGTTCAAAATGTAGATAAAATTATTCTCGTTGTAATGGTATATTTATTATTTTATAAAACGTTATATGTTAGAAGTTATAAACACCAAAAGAGTAAAGCAGTTAAATTAATTATAAATATATATAATAATCATTAAATAAAAGTATATATTAAATGTAAACATCTAAAGGTTTACGTAGCCTTTAAATAATAAATAAAAATAAAATACTTCAAAACTAAGTCATATGTGAGTACACGTAAGTCTCAAAGAAATAAAATAATTAACATTTATATTTAAGAATTCATGTCAACATGTATAAGGTATGATCTAATTGTTGGTCATAATGAATCTAGATTTTCGTGAGCTCCAAGTCACATCTAGTATAAATAAGATGTTGCAATTCAAATTGTTAGTTGCCATTCCTTCTCTCGAAATCTTACTACACCCTTTCAATATATATTATTATAATAATGATAAAGCCCTGCCCCGTTTTGAGTGTTGTAACCCTTGATCACTGATACCCTGTCCAAGTGACGTAGGGCCCCGTAACGTATGTCAAGGCTCTGCCTAAATTCGTTGGGGTTCTGTCTCATGACGTAGGGATAAAGTAGAATTGGGTCACTATACTTAATATGAGTGCACGATATATTTTATTAAATAACCCAGGAGCTATACCCAAAATATAACCACTGTCCTAACACACCCCTGACACCCTACACTTTCTAAAATACATACCATACGTGAAAACTGAGCCCGAAATACAATATATAAATTAAAAACAAGAAATATTAAGTTGAGGCGGGCCGCATAGGACCCACCCCAATCCTTACGCGGGCGGTATGAAGGTTGAGACCTGATCCCTTTGATTTTATTAAGTTCAAGCGGGCCGCGTAAACTCTTGCTCCATTCTTCGCGGGCCGCGACAGCTATAAGATAAGGAGAAACCCGGTGCTGACACGTGTCGATGACTCAGCGACCATTTTCCGCCCTAGCTGCCCTCGCGGGCCGCGTAAACCTTCCCCTCATCTTACGCGGGGCGCGGCAAAGTGCTGGATCAGCACTATAAATAGGATCGATGGCCTTTAGTTACAATTCGTTCATTCTTCATTTCTCAATCACGATTTCTGAATAGAAGGCATAATACTCGGGTATTATACCCCCTAATTAGCGAGGTTCTGCTCCGTTGTAAGTATTATAACCCAGTTTCGTAATAGATACGCTGCCTGATTGATTTAGGGTTCCGTAACAACTGTCGTGGTTCTGCCCGACGTAGTTGTTGGAATGCCGTCTCGGGGAGGGTATTATTAATATTTTCAAAGGGTTATGATACTAACCTATGTACATTTGTGTAAATTATAGATTATTCCCAGGAAACCCTTACGCGAAGTCTAAGATAGCCATGTGAGTTTATCCTCTTTTTGATAATCTTTTTGGTAATGTTTTACCAAACCTTAAATGTTTTACTATGAAATTTAGCAGTGATTGAGTCTTTGTAGTTCTTCAATTACTGCCGGTATGTTGGGGTTTTGTATACAAAATTTGTACTACCTGTGAGTAGTAAGTCGAGTATGACAATACGTTACCATTGGACAATGAGTTAGCCAATGGGTAATATGACCCACAAGTCAGGGGATTGACAGTACTAATGGAGTAACTGTGTAGACATAAACAATGTGATCGCTCTCAATACTGTTCACTGTGACTTTTTATTTAAACTTAATTAAACTAGGATTCACTCACCAGTATTTCCTGCTGATAAAATGTTTTAAACACGTGTTTCAGGTAACTTAGTGTGAAGCCAATAAAAGCTAGCTGGAGAGCACTGAAGGCTTGGGAAAGTGGCAATAAAGTTACCTAAAATAAAATAGATGTTTTTATTAAATAAAATAGGATTTATTCCTATGAAAATGTGTGTACTACAAACTTGGGTTTTTCCCATGTATTTGTATTTATAAAATATTTCTTAACTACGGTCCTGATGAAAAATTCCGCTGCTAAATTAAACAATACGTGATACCACCGAAACTGGCTCGCGGCCGCCCGTTCCCGGGAATTAGGGATCGGGGGTTGTGACAGAAGGTGGTATCAGAGCCTAGCCACTGGTTCAAGCCAAAGAAGTGTTCTGCTGACACTTAAATTTTAAAATTCTGTGTTAGGAAATAACTTATGTGATTATGTGTTTTATATTATTTGATTATTTGTTAGTTTACAGTATGGGTAAACAAAGAATTTCGAATATCTATCGACAACTAGATAGTTCACCAAAAGATAAGGGAACCTCATTTCAACCAAATCCCTCAGGATACTCAGCAGATATTGAGGAAGGAATATTTATTCGTAAGGCACAGTCTGAGAAACCATTTACCATTAAGAAGAAAAGTTGGATTATTAGCAAAAGTCGAGAGAAAATAAAGAAGTCACAACCAAAGGGAGCGATAATCAATCAGGAAATAAATGCACAAACTCAGGAAGCAGTCAATAACCCACTAGGGAAAAATGAATTAGATGAACAATGGGTAAATCTCCATATGTTAGCCACTACAGCAATAAATGCTAATTTATATTAAATAGTTGAATGGCCAAACCAGTACCAGCACCCATGCCACCTATGAGCTAGAAACTTTAAAGGAACTTTGCCCATTAGATAACAACTTAGTAGAAACAGGAGATGGAATAAACCTTACATAAAAGCATGTTGAGGATAATACTCCTATAACTTAGATAGACTAAAATAAGTTATGGATGCATAATCACTAGTATATTTTGAATTCCAGTTGTAGTTTGTAATAAATACATATATATATATATAAGATGCAATGCTCGCCGTTTTTAATCAATCTATTTTTATGATTGTACCCAAATATTTGTACTAGAAATTTGTCTGTGATAATTAATACCACCCACTCAAATAATATCATAATATACATCAAACTAAGTTGGTTATTAACCAAGCAATCATGTTTATGATTCTCTTTTGGAATCAATCATTTACTTTGGTTCAAAATACATATTGAAATAGAGCTTTAAAACTTTGTAGTTTTAATAATATTGTTTCAAAATAATTTATATTCCAATAAATAAAACCGAAGCTATTAAATTAACCGAAAGGATTTTAAGAAGTAATAAAATCTTTAAAAGATTGCTTTAGTGGATATAGCCAAAGCAATTTTTGAAACCCAGGTGTACCAATTTCTCACTCTATTTTATTATTTCTGGTTTATAACTAGTTGACCATAAGACTTCATACTTTCATAGTTTTTATGAAATAATTGATGTTGGGATTACTTGTAAAAGTTTCTATTGAAATACTTAGTAATAAAATAGATGGTTAAATGAATATGATGGGTATTCATGATTTAATAAAATCATTTAAAGTTTTTAAGAGATTTGGGTTGGTTGAACTATGTAAAAAGGCCTAACTAAACGTTGAAAACATTTCTACAAATCTTTAAGGTATGTCCAAGATAGGTCTTATGCCCAAAAATAATTAATATAAGATTATAAGATTAACCAGTCATATTAGTTATAGGATTGTGTATCCTAAATTATAAAGAAAAATATTCGAGTAAGCTGGCTGATGTATAATAGTTAAATAATACAATATTAGTAAATGAGTGGAGTTGATAAATTGGATGTTAAACTTACCCTAAGTAGTTGCGAAGTTTTTGATTTTGGTTTATATATTAGCACATGGTTTGTTGGTTTGCTTAAAACCATAAATTAATTATTAAGATGTTCTTTCTCAAAATAATTTATTAGTTTAAACTTAAATTTATTTTGTAGTACATCTTTGGAATATCTTTAACGAAATACTTGAGGAAAAATATTCATTTTTTAAACAGGTGTTAAAGTTTGACCAAAGATAGAAATCCACTAGTACATATGGTTATCTATCCTACACGGTTATCGGTTGGAAAATAATTTGATATCTAAAAATCTAATATAATTTTTTTTCAATTATTCGACTCGTACAGTAAGTCAAATATATATTTTTGATTTATATATTACACTTATAATCTTATAACTCATAATATTTGAATTCATTCGTAACTTTTATATTATTATTATAATGATAAAACATTTTACAATAATATATGAATAGTATATTTTACTATAAGATAGTACAGTAAGTAAAAGATATATTTTATATCTAAAATTTTAATAAAATATCATGGTGTAATAAATTTTAATAAGTATAATATAGTATATAGAATAGTATATACACTTATGTTATAAGTCCGTCGCAAGTTTATTAAAATGTAACAAGGCTATTAGATCTTTTTAATAGAATACGTATACAAATCTTATCTTCTCATAAGTATAAGTATATAATATACTGTATATTTTGATCCTTGCACGTTAAAATATTCCTAAACATTCATTTTTCAAACTAGAATTTAAAATGGATGCCCCACATAAAAATATTTGAATCAAACGTGTGTTTAGTACGTTTGTCCTTTATAAAACTTTACTTATCAGATTACAATTTTAATATTGTAATATCTTTAAATAAATTATTATTGTATGGAATATACATACATATTCTAATACATGTATATTACTCAAATATACTTTGAATCAATTTTTGAAACGTCAAACTTTGTATTACTTACTATGTTATGTGTTTTAAGTTTATATTTAATCTTATATATATATATATGCTATATTGTTATGAATTTCAGAAAGTAATTTATGTATAGTATATATATTTCTTGGTAACCCATAAATACAATGTCATGGGTCACATATGCACATATTCTTCTAAAGAATGCCTCTCAATCTTAAATGTATATTATAATTGGTTCTTATAAAATAAAGGTAGGAATGTGATAATTGAAATAGATATATAGATGGTTACTTGAGGAGAAATTATAAAGGTAACATAAATAGTGAGTCTGG
Organism: Helianthus tuberosus; assembly: GCA_030545235.1. Classification (NCBI taxonomy): domain Eukaryota; kingdom Viridiplantae; phylum Streptophyta; class Magnoliopsida; order Asterales; family Asteraceae; genus Helianthus; species Helianthus tuberosus. The sequence goes on from JARYGA010042315.1 coordinate 17,832, forward strand.
TATAGTTTAACCCATTAGTTAAAAATGAAATTGTTCTTATGAGTCCAGAAAATTTATATTTTGAGTAATTTATTTCCCTAAACTTTTAAATTTCAAAATATTATATTTGACAGAAATTTATTTCAATATACTACTTTTATATGTGTGTGTATAGTTATTATTTTATATGTGTGTGTATATATTCCGTAAGTTTAATATTATCTAGAGATTTGAAATTTTATACACATATATGCATATACCCAATATAATATCTTCTGTGAGATAAATATAAGAGAAAATATCATTGGTGATTTATATGAAAACATAAAGTCATTATAAACCATGAAAGCTACTATGTTTTAAAATGCCAATTGTCTCAATAAAATATTCCTTGTAACAGGGATCTAAGATTTTATATGCATAAATAGAGTTAGCTGTAAGTATACTCATTACATCGAACCTAGCTATAGTATCAATGGAGACAATGATATATTTGAAACTCCATTCTCCAACAAAAAGAAAACCACAACCATAATAATATCTATGCTTAAATGAAAGAGTTGGGATATCGATATTCACTGGTAACAACCAGGACAGTATTTAGACTTAAACCTAAGAAGAATGCCTTAGTATAAAACTTTGAGGTAAGCCAATTACTTGCATAGATAAAGTGTGATTGTTATTGGGATTCCGTGAGGATGATGACTAGAACAGTGCCTGTATGATAAATAAGCGATAACAACTGGCCACTGTTATTTCTTGTTTATTAATACTATTCGGTTCTAGAATATGATCCATCATGAGAATACTAATTTCCTTGTTCCTTGATACAAGCCATAATAAATGATGTACTTCTGAAATCATTATTTGAGAAAATTCTATTTATGGGAAATACCGTGATAACTACCTCTCCGGCAAGACTGGGTATGATGTGGTAGACTCTCCAGCTTGTCCGGGCAAGATGGGGGTACCTCTCCGGCGAGACCGGGTGAGATGGGGTATATGTTATGTTAATGAAATTCCCTAAATAGTACCATGACCTGATGTCTGACATATTTTTGGAAATATGAATCTATTAAATGCATTAACCTTATGGATAGTATGCATATTACAGTATGTGAAATATATATATATATAGACATGTATGTCTATGAGGAAATCCAAAGACCATATTGATTGACAATTAGGGATAAATCATGAACAAGTGTGTCGATGATAATTTTAGACTTATCTATTAAGAATCTCCCGTATACATCTATAATTCCAATATCAAACATTATTTCGTTTGATAATCCTTCTAGAAATTTGTGCGACAAGATAAAAGGAAGGAAATCTATAAGTTGGGACGCTATCAAAAGTTTAAGAATTCCTCTTGCATTATTATATTGATGCTTTAGGAAACCTGTGCTAAAACGCGAAACATCTAAAAATATATGTTACTTTCATTCAGAACTCTTGAAAATATAAGAATCTCTTAGAGAATAGTTCTGGTCAAAGTAAAGTGAATTTCAAAGCAAAGACCAGAATTATACCTATAAACTAGACTAACTAAAAGTATTCATATTTTAGGAAATCTCGATGACGAGATTTAAAACAAGGTGGGGATGATGTAACATTCCCAAAATTTTATTTACATAAAATATATAAAAACTTATGTTATTAAACGGATAGGTCATGGGTAAGTTGACTGTTAGAAATATGAAGTACCTAAACGAGCCTAGGAACCATTTAATAATTTAATTATAAAAATACATTATGTTTGAACCTACACTATTTTTAATGAAACTTGGTTCAAAATGTAGATAAAATTATTCTCGTTCTAATGGTATATTTATTATTTTATAAAACGTTATATGTTAGAAGTTATAAACACCAAAAGAGTAAAGCAGTTAAATTAATTATAAATATATATAATAATACTCATTAAATAAAAGTATATATTAAATGTAAACATCTAAAGGTTTACGTAGCCTTTAAATAATAAATAAAAATAAAATACTTCAAAACTAAGTCATATGTGAGTACACGTAAGTCTCAAAGAAATAAAATAATTAACATTTATATTTAAGAATTCATGTTAACATGTATAAGGTATGATCTAATTGTTGGTCATAATGAATCTAGATTTTCGTGAGCTCCAAGTCACATCTAGTATAAATAAGATGTTGCAATTCAAATTGTTAGTTGCCATTCCTTCTCTCGAAATCTTACTACACCCTTTCAATATATATTATTATAATAATGATAAAGCCCTGCCCCGTTTTGAGTGTTGTAACCCTTGATCACTGATACCCTGTCCAAGTGACGTAGGGCCCCGTAACGTATGTCAAGGCTCTGTCTAAATTCGTTGGGGTTCTGTCTCATGACGTAGGGATAAAGTAGAATTGGGTCACTATACTTAATGTGAGTGCACTATATATTTTATTAAATAACCCAGGAGCTATACCCAAAATATAACCACTGTCCTAACACACCCCTGACACCCTACACTTTCTAAAATACATACCATACGTGAAAACTGAGCCCGAAATACAATATATAAATTAAAAACAAGAAATATTAAGTTGAGGCGGGCCGCATAGGACCCACCCCAATCCTTACGCGGGTGGTATGAAGGTTGAGACCTGATCCCTTTGATTTTATTAAGTTCAAGCGGGTCGCATAAACTCTTGCTCCATTCTTCGCGGGCCGCGACAGCTATAAGATAAGGAGAAACCCGGTGCTGACACGTGTCGATGACTCAGCGACCATTTTCCGCCCTAGCTGTCCTCGCGGGCCGCGTAAACCTTCCCCTCATCTTACGCGGGGCGCGGTAAAGTGCTGGATCAGCACTATAAATAGGATCGATGGCCTTCAGTTACAATTCGTTCATTCTTCATTTCTCAATCACGATTTCTGAATAGAAGGCATAATACTCGGGTATTATACCCCCTAATTAGCGAGGTTCTGCTCCGTTGTAAGTATTATAACCCCAGTTTCGTAATAGATACGCTGCCCGATTGATTTAGGGTTCCGTAACAACTGTCGTGGTTCTGCCCGACGTAGTTGTTGGAATGCCGTCTCGGGGAGGGTATCATTAATATTTTCAAAGGGTTATAATACTAACCTATGTACATTTGTGTAAATTATAGATTATTCCCATGAAACCCTTACGCGAAGTCTAAGATAGCCATGTGAGTTTATCCTCTTTTTGATAATCTTTTTGGTAATGTTTTACCAAACCTTAAATGTTTTACTATGAAATTTAGCAGTGATTGAGTCTTTGTAGTTCTTCAATTACTGTCGGTATGTTGGGGTTTTGTAGTAAGTCGAGTATGACAATACGTTACCATTGGACAATGAGTTAGCCAATGGGTAATATGACCCACAAGTCAGGGGATTGACAGTACTAATGGAGTAATTGTGTAGACATAAACAATGTGATCGCTCTCAATACTGTTCACTGTGACTTTTTATTTAAACTTAATTAAACTGGGATTCACTCACCAGTATTTCCTGCTGATAAAATGTTTTAAACACGTGTTTCAGGTAACTTAGTGTGAAGCCAATAAAAGCCAGCTGGAGAGCACTGAAGGCTTGGAAAAGTGGCAATAAAGTTACCTAAAATAAAATAGATGTTTTTATTAAATAAAATATGATTTATTCCTATGAAAATGTGTGTACTACAAACTTGGGGTTTTTCCATGTATTTGTATTTATAAAATATGGTGGTTTACTCTGATAAAATATTTCCTAACGACGGTCCTGATGAAAAATTCCGCTGCCAAATTAAACAATACGTGATACCACCGAAACTGGCTCGCGGCCGCCCGTTCCCGGGATTTAGGGATCGGGGGTTGTGACAGCTACACTTTAAATTATATAATTTTTTTTTGAAAAAAAATGTTTTTTTTAAATAAGTTACAAAATTATTGTAGTTAGCTATTAAAAAGGAAGACTACCAATTAATGATCCATCTAAGTTTACCAATATACCCTACACTAATATTAAATACAAAAATTAAATGAAGTAAATAAAACATTTTTATTGGTTGAAATTTATTCTTAAAAAAAATTCTTCTCATTTGAACTCTCCACTATTATATATAGTATTTAAGTTGAAAATATTATAAAAATATTCACGAAAATATGTATTAATTTTTTGTAGGCATTTGATAAATGTTGTTTAACTAAAGTCTAGTTACTCCTTTAAAAATCTATTTAACACCGTTAACTTAAATTGTAATTTATATAATATAAATTTGTAACATTTTTAGACATATACTTTTCTACATTTAGCTTAGTTGGTGTTTCATGCTTTAATTAGTTGTGCCCTTATTTTAGAATGTTGTAGCTTTTGATTTATTATTATATAACAAGAATTGATATATTACCTCTTTGGTTTTTTTATGGTTTTTATATTGTGGTAATTTTTTTCTTTTATTGTTTTTTAGTTAAAATGATTTATATGGTCTTCAAGTTTTGTGTTTTTATTTCGTTATGTTAAAGCTTTTTCGGTATAAATTCGAGTTTATCTATATTTTATGCCAACTCGCTGTATAACTTTGTGTTTGTATTTGTCTATGTTTTACGTCACATGATGGTATAAATTCACATTTTTGTTTTACAATTTATACCCTACATTTTACGTCACATGGTAGTATAGATTAATGTTTTTGTTTTACAATTTTTTGACGTCGTTTACTTACTACTTAGCACAGTTTTACGACTTACGTGCCCGCAACGCGGGTGTTAAACACTAGTTATAAATATATAGAAATATTAATACATACAAAAATTAAGAACTAAAATTTGGATTTTTTAATGTCATATATATATTCTTTTGTTATTTCACATGTTTTTACCGCCGAAATAATCTTAAAAACCACTAAAAAATTATTATTATCACTATTCTTTCTTTTTATAATATTTTAATGAACATAACTTTAAATTTAATTATATTTAAAGACTTTTTTTTTGAACCGCCAACAAACTTACTCCCGAGCACTCTCAGGGCATCCACTGGACAAACGGAGTACTCCGAGAGTAACCCGAGTCCACCACCAATTCCGAGGAAAACCCGGTAACCCACCCGCCCGTAGGCACGACGGTGAAATTACCGGTAAAACCCGTTTGGCTCAAGAATCCAACTCAGGTTTCCCTGGTTCTCCTATCATTGCCCACCAGTGCCTCACTCTGCACCAAGTGAGAGTCGAACCTGCATCTCTCAAGAGAAATGCAAACCCTCCACCACTTGATCTAGTAAGTTCTTAAGTAAAACAACCAATTTATTTAAAAAAAAAATCATAATTAATTCCACAATAAATTCATATGTTAATGAATATGATAATTTTCAATAATTAAATTACAATAATTCGTAATTCAATAGGAGAAAGAGACTTTTAGATAACCTAAAAGTAGATGACCTAGAATGGTGATAAGTATCCGTCAAGATTTTTCTTCTATTATATAGATCTATTATATATAATAAACAAGAATATTTGGGCTGACGTGGCGCGTTAATAGAGCTTCTTGTGATGCATTTTGGCGGGAAAATGGACGGATCTTGGAAAAAGCACGCGGATCCTTTTTTTCATGAATCCGACCCAATGAATTCGGAGCGTATATAATTAATATTTCATAAACCCTAGAGATCAATAGTTCAATACGCCAGTTCTTCATTCTTCCCGTGAGATACACTTTTTGACAAACCCTAGAGATCAATACGCCGGTTCTTCTTCATTCTTCGCCGCTGAGATATCATCCAAAATTGATAACACTGATTGGTATGTTATTAACTGTTTTAGTCTTTGTTTCTTGATTGTTAATCAAATATATATTTGATTTTTTCTTTCAATTTCATCAACGATGTTACAGATTCAGTTATCTGAATTCGGCTTAGATCATTGTTTCCGATTGTATTAATGATATATAATCGACAACGATTCCTTTGTCGTTCTACTTTGAAGTGTTAATAAGGTATTATGATTTTAGATTTCTTAGATCTGAAAAACTTTGATTTTGAAGTGTTAAAGGATTCCAAAATCAAACCGATTCACTTACAAGTATGTGGAATATATAGTCGATATTGATTTTATACTTTTTATTTGTTTCATCGTCTCAGTTTTTCTAAAATTTTGGCTGTTTCATTGCATGAGGAAGATGGTGATGGTGGTGGCCTGAAGAAGAATGATGACAACGACATTGGTTGATTTAGGGTTTCTCCAGGGTGGTCTTATGATGGTTGTGGTTTAACGTGACAACGAAAGGGCGGCGACTAGGGTTTCACCAGCACATAAATCGGTATCTTTCAATTTCATATTTGATTTGTATTATTCATATTTCTTTTTATGTTTATTTGTTTGGTATAGTGTTGCTTCTTTTCTTGGGGGTTTGGAATTAATAGGTGTAATATGAATTCATGATGTAGAATATCGAACGAATGAACTGGATCAAGAAGGTAGAAAACACAGGCAAGTATCTGCTGCATGAGATGAAAAGATAAAAAAGGAGGTTTGGTGCTAATTCTTTATTCTGCACACATAATTTACTTTGGGGTGCTTTCTTTTTAATTGAATCTGGTTGTAGAGTAAGTGGTATAAAAATCAGCAAGCTTATAACAAAGGCTGTGAGATTATGTACAAAACTAAAAGAGCTGAGAGAGCTAATATTATATTATTTTGTATTATCATAGTTATATAATAAAATGATATAGGATGTTATATGCATTAAACGTACACACTTGCGGCAATTCTTGACATGTTGACTCTTCAACATATTTGACGTGTTTTCTTTATAGTCAACGAAGATCTTCATGACAGTTTTTGGAAACCCAATTGGATACAAACTTGACAAAATCTTCAGCACACTTCGTCTCTAACATTTATCGATCGGCTTAATTTAGTGGCGTTAGAGCCGTCTGAAAAGATCACATATGCAACAGCTGTAGAAGTTTTAAACAAGGTTACTGACATGACCTTTGAACCCAAAATCGAATTGGGTGTTTCTCTATCGGACGAACACAAGAGGTTTGACCCAGATGAACAAATCTGTTTCTCATTTTTATATATATTCGTAATCATGAAGTTTTACACATTTTCTTAATGCAGTTATCTGGTTGAGTTCTATAAGAAGCCTGTAATTATCTTTGATTTTCCTAAGGAACTAAAACCCTTCAACGTGAGATTAAACGATGATGGGAAGACTGTTGCAGCCTTCGATGTGATTGTACCAAAGGTAAGTTTTCACAAAATGGGTGGGTTGGGTAATGGGTCAAAAGATCACCCGAACCAACCTATTCTAAATGGGTTGAAATTACTACCTGTAGTAAAAGATATCCTGCCTCATGAACGCTTAAAATTTAAAATAACTTAATTCTACAGGTTGGAGCTCTTGTAAGGGGCAGCCAGAAGGAGGAACGCCTAAATCATTTGAGTAAAAGGTAAAACCAGTAAATTATATAGTTGATATTTTTAGTTACGTATATAGAGGCTACAAAATCATTGGGTTGGGTTTCATCATCATCATCATCAGCATCAAGATGGCCACATATATGAATACAAAAAGAAAAGAATTTAGCTGATTGTGATGATGATTCTGTCTACAGGTCATAAAACCCAAACTTTCAAGGCTCGGAGGATTCCCGTTACCACCTGCACTTGGGATCGTGAAGGAAAGTCAATTGCAGGTGGTATTGGTTAAAGGTAGATTACATCTTAATTGTTGTTTGGTGATTTGAGATTAAATTGTTTGGTAAAAAATAATGAATTTAAGTTACAAACATTCAATCTTATAGGTGATGTTTAGTGAATTGGGTTGTTTTGTGTAGGTGAAGGTGGACATGAGAGTGGATATCAGTGATCCGAGGGATGTGATCTAAGATGTGGTGGAGAAGATGGGTGTTGATATGGTGGTGTTGGGTAGTCATGGTACGGTTTGATCAAGAGGCAAGTTTCATACTTTTGTGCCAGATTAGTTTATATTCGTTTATGATGGTAAATCGGGAATTTTAGGGTATGCATGGGTCGGTTTTTGGCTCAAAAAATAAATTATACACAAAAGGGTTTACATCAAGCTTAAATGTATTGGCTGTCATAGAAGTTCAGGTTCGTTATGATTTGCCATTGATATTAGTTTTATTCTTTTGTTTATCTCAGGTTACCAGATTATCCTTTACGTTGGTAAAAGATATTACTCGGACATTAGCTGAAGCTATAGTGCTCTTAGTCAACCAGCTTGCACAGTGGGATGCCAGGTTAGCTGATATATTCTTTTTAAATATAGCTGGTATTCTTTGGGATGACAAGTTAGCTTATATATTCTTTTTAAATATAGTTGGCATTCTTTTTTGTTTGAATCACTTTCAAGAATATTAGTAGCATACAAAACACACAGATTATTTACGACATCCATATTCCTCTAAATGCTATAGAAGGATTACAAAAATGTGTTGGGATGCATTTCGAGACTGACCAATATTCCTCTAATGAGATAGATGAGTTGGATGCTATACAAATCTCATGCGGAGCAGTGCACCTGATCATTTGTTGTTAGAGTGAGTTTTCTTATCTTTGAATTTCCAATGATAAGGTTTTACTTTATTCTTTGTTTTTTTAAGTTATAAATTTCTTTATTTCACATTTTATGTGAACTGTTTTGATTTAAGGTTCATATACAAAAGTGGCAATATGTAGTTTAGATTTCATTTCCCTTTCTAAACGATGATGACTAGGTGGTAAGATAAGTAGGTTGGGTAATGGGTCGAACCATGTAAAGCGCATTTGAATCGGTAACCACCTGAGTAATTCGAGAGTAAACAGAGAGGGTTTACTGGTCTGCAGAATCGTTAAAGTTTCTGCGAGCCTCGAGTCCTCTCTCAGTTTTGGTGTAAAATCTGTATACATTGCATTAAAGTTATCATCATGGGTGCTGTTTGTTGCTGCTTGCATTATGACTATGAAGATTATGTTAATCCCAACAGTAATCTATACAGAAACTGCATTTGCCTTCGATGTTTTCTTCAAAATTTCTTATACATGGTATGTAATAAGTTTTTTTGTCCAAAGTTCTCTTATTTTTTATGAGATAAGTACGACTTATTGTAACAGTACGCATCATTATTTCAAATAGGGGAAGAACATGTGAGGC
>JARYGA010042316.1:0-28504 GCA_030545235.1 Helianthus tuberosus
AAGTTCTCCAAGTGTGAATTCTGGTTGGAAAAAGTTCAGTTTCTGGGTTACATCATAAATAGTCAAGGCATTCACGTCGACCCTGCAAAGATTGAAGCTGTCAAGAGCTGGGTTACACCTAAGAATCCGTCTGAAGTCCGCTCTTTTCTCGGACTAGCGGGCTATTATCGACGATTTATCGAAGGATTCTCGAAGATTGTTGTACCACTTACCGCTCTTACGCATAAGGATCAGCCTTTTGTCTGGGGAACCAAACAAGGGACTGCCTTCCAAACCCTCAAGCACATTCTTTGCAACGCTCCAGTTCTCACATTGCCAGACGGAAACGATGATTTCATTGTCTACTGTGATGCTTCCAACCTTGGTCTTGGTTGCGTTCTCATGCAACGGGACAAGGTCATAGCTTATGCATCTCGTCAGCTCAAAATCCACGAGAAGAACTATACAACCCATGATCTTGAGCTAGGCGCAGTTGTTCTTGCGTTAAAGATTTGGAGACACTACCTGTATGGTACCAAGTGTACGATCTTCACCGATCATAGGAGCCTACAACACATCTTTAATCAGAAGGAACTTAATATGCGTCAACGCCGATGGGTAGAACTTCTCAACGATTACGACTGTGAGATCCGTTATCACCTAGGCAAGGTAAATGTTGTTGCCGACGCACTTAGCAGACGGAGCTACCTGCTTAGCACCTGTAATGTTCAAGCCTAACACGATCTCGAAACCCTCATCCGCGACGCTCAACATGCGTGTTTTAATGAACGCACCTTGCAGAAAGAAAGAATCTTCCACGATGGAGCCCAACTTGTGAGCAAATCAAATGGGATATTCCACTTTTTAGACCGAATTTGGATTCCCAAACGAACGGAATTGCGACAAATCCTGATGGACGAAGCCCACAAATCTCGGTATTCTATTCACCCCGGTGCCGACAAAATGTACCAGGATCTTCGTTATAAGTATTGGTGGCCGGGTATGATAAGAGATATCGCTCTCTACGTCGGAAAATGTCTAACTTGTGCTAGAGTCAACGCTGAACATCAAAGACCCTCTGGCTTACTCGAACAACCACCAATTCCCATGTGGAAGTGTGTTAGTGCAGTATGTCTATCGCCTCCGTCATCTCAAGATCGTAGTTGAAAATGTTTAAGTCTAGTCTTATATTGTAATATTAGATAGAAAAGGGCAAGGTGGCATATTTGTAAATAAGGAAAGATTCCTTATTACCTTAACCTATATAAAGAAGTCTTAGGGCTTAGCTTGGAGACTTTTGCACATTTGGAGCTTATGAGATCTAGTGTTAGAGAGAGAAGCTAGAGAGAGAAAGTGCTCCACGTGATTCAGGTTCTTGTACAATTTTAGATCTGATTAGTAGAATCACGATTATATTACGTTCTCGTGTGTTCGGTCAAAATCGTGTACGGATTCCACACGTCACACGTTCGGTTCGCAATCTAAACGGAGTCAAAACCGATCCTAACAAGTGGTATCAGAGCAAGAGCTCGATTGCATGGATCAAACGCACGAATTCACACAGAAATTCATCAGATTCAGATCAAAAATCGCATCAGATTTGCTCAATTTCTTCATCTTTTCATATCTTCACGTTTTTATCTGAAAAACGCCAAATTAAACGACTTTTTACGGATAAAAATTGCTGATTTTTGGATATGTTGTGTGAAATTATCTGATCTACAAGCCTACAAATTTTCATCACTTAATTCAAAGCCGTTTGGGAGAAATCTAAGATTTTTTTTGATCGAAAAAGTTGGAAAAATGTTGACTGTTGCTGTTATTTATATGATGAATGTCACCCGTGCGGATTGCAATCAGGACGGACAGTAGTCCCACCCGCACGGACAACCCATCTTTTCATTGCATTGCATTTAAATCATTGACTTTGACTGCCACCCGTGCGGATAGCAATCCGGGTTTCAGCACCTCCTTAAATTCATTAAAAAGCTTTGACTTTATTTGACCTATCCGGACGGACACTTGTCCGCACGAATAGCAATCTGCGTCACAACAATCCGTGTCATATATCACATATTCTAATTCATAAAAGTTGTTGCCACCCGCTTGAGCGGTAACTCGGGTCAAGACACGTTATCTCTCCATTTTGTCATTTAGTCAATGCATGTGAAAGTTTTACATATTCAGCTTGTCAGTCAACTTTAATGGTGTACATGTGAATTGTTTAAAGATGTCGGCCATCATTGTTATTTGCATGTGAGTATAGTTTGAATATCATAGTTTAACATTTTGTCGGATAGTGCATTCGATCGGACAACTCAAGAAGTTTGTCGTGTAGTGACATTCATACGGACAACATTGTTACACGTACGGACAACAATCCGTGTTAATTCATCTCACTCGACCGTGCCATTTTAGTCAACATTTTCAGAATTGAGTTCATCATTGTGGTCAAAGAAGTCAACAAGTAATCCGGTCGGATAACTCACTCGATCGGACAACAGTTTTGTCGTTTTGAAGAGTGGTTTGTGTCAAAGAGTCGGATACTATCTCACCCGAACGGATTCAATCTCACCCGAACGGATAGCATTCTCATCCGAACGGACAGCGTTGTCACGAGATTATTTTCACTGTTGACTTGTGTTGACTCACTCGATCGGATACCCGTCCGATTCATTTGTTTGATATTGATTAAACTCATTGTGTTTATTTGTTCTTGATTCAGGTTTAAGGTGATTCAAGAAGAAAGCATCATGGCTGAAGAATTTTTTAATACGTTCTACAACGCGTTTACTTCGGATACAGTAGAAGGTCCCGAGGCTACACCCAAAGCGATAACAAAAACCATCAAAGACAACATTAACCATGACAACTTATATGGAACCTATTCAAAACCTCCGAAGCTGAATAACATTGAGGACTATTTTTGGTGGAAAGAGAGGTTTGTCAATTGGACGAAGGCATATGCACATGAGAGTTGGTTTTGTCTGAAGTTTGGTTATGAGAACCCAACAAATGACAAAGGAGAAGAAATTCTAATCAAAGATTATTCAGAGGAAGACAAAAAGAAATTTTCATATGAACAGAAGATGATTGCTTTGATCCAGCAAGCAGTTCGAGATGACATATTTTCTTTATTAATACATGATGGGTCATCAAAGTCTGTATGGAAAGCTTTGAAAATGAAAGCTAACGGGGGTAAATAAATTCAGAAAAACAAAATCGCGTTATTGAAAAAAGAATTTGATCTATTTGATAGTATAAAAGGAGAGACAGTGAGGCAAATGATTGAGAGGTTTTGCCATTAAAAGATTGAACTAGAAAGATTTAAAATTCTAAAAACGAGAGAAGAAGTTGTTGATAAAGTAATTGAAGCGTTACCACGAGCTGATCAGTGGCAAACGTTTGTTTTTATCTTGAAAAATGATGCTTTATATGATACGATTTCTCTTGATATGTTGTTAGAAAAGATTGAGAGTCATGATCTGGAGCTACAAAAGCAAAACAAGATGAGTGGTTCATCGCATCATCAGAATGTTGGTCTATACTACAAAGGCAATGTACCTTCAGAGAAAGTTGCTAGTTCACCAAAGACAGCATTCAGTGGTGAAAAGATGAAAGAACCACAAACAACTTCATCAAGTTACCATTCTGGATATCATTCATCTTCAAAATCAAGTTTTGATGAAACTGAGGAAATTCTGTGCAACATTGCTCTCAAACTGAAGAATTCTCCGTCGATGAGCATCAATGCAGCTAAACAACAAATGAGTTTTCTAGCATCTGTTCTGGAATCGTATGAAGGTCTTGTAGCTGGTAAAATTGGAAACTCAGAATTAACCAAAGAAGACTACGACTAGATTGATCCAGAAGAAATGGAGCTCATAGACATTCGTTGGTGCTTGGCAAGTTGCATTCGCAGAGCACAAAGATATATGGAGATTACTGGGAAGCAGTCTATTGGTGGTCCGTCAACGAAGCTGGGATTCGACAAATCCAAAGTGACCTGCTTCAGATGTAAGCAAAAAGGTCATTTCAAAAGAGAATGCAAAAACTCTGAAGTTGACGAAACTGAGAAACCTTTCAATGATGATTATTATCGAAAGGCGATCTACCACCGAAGTAAAGAAGAGCCGAAAATGATCGAAGATAAACCCAGAGATAAGTCCAGAGCTTATGCAGTAATTCATGACGATGAAGGTTTTGACTGGAGCACAATTCTTCCAGATGAAGATCGTCCAGTAACAGCTCATGGCAGAAAAGCATCAAAGGCCCAACATCATGTTCTTGTTGCTGAAATTCATGAAGAAAACAAAGAAGAAAATGTTGCTGCTGAGGTCAAAGAGAAAACTCGTGAAGAGATTTTGAAAGAGAAGACTGAAAGAGAAAGATTCATTGTGGGGTGCAGAATGGAGAAAATGCAGGAAGAATATGAGAATGCTGTTGCGAACAAAACATGGGATAAGAAACAAGAATGTTATGTCAACAAACAAGGTGAACCGGTTGTTCCTAGAAGTGACATAGTTCACGATGATGTTCTCCTTGTTATTCCTCGATCCGGCGAATATTATTCCAATGTTGCAAAAGATAAGACATATGTAAAAAGGCTGGATAAAATCATCAGGGATGCTATGACAACAAAACTAAGGAAGAGGAATGAAGAAAGAATGAAGAAGAACATTGAGAATTTAGTTGATGATTTGAAGAAAGCTGCTGAAGAGGTTAAAGTAGAAGTAGTTAAAGAAGAAGATGTGAAGATTGTTGAAGAAGTGAAAGAAGAAGTGGTGTTGAATGTAGAAGTTGTGAAAGAAGCTGTTGATGAGAAGCAGCAGAAAGAAGCTGATCAGAAAGAAACTGAAGCAAATACCGAAGTGCCAATCACTGAGGTAAATTGTGATTCTGAAACTCATAACAAAATCGTTGAACAGTGCAAGAAATGCATGAAAACGTGCAGTGCTTGTACTGAAAAAGACGAAAGGATCAGAACAAGAGATCTTGATTTCACAAAACTTGAAGAAGTTTTCAAAAACAAGTGCAAAGAAATGTTTGAAAATGAAAAGGTTTTAAAAGTAAATAATGAAACGCTTTCAGAAAAATGTAAAAGTTAGAAAAAGAAAATGAAGTTTTGAAAAAAGAGAATGCTTTTCAGGAAATGAAAAAAGAATATGATTCAATAAAATTGGCTTATCACATTACAAAAGAATCATATGAAAAAGTAAAAAGTGAAATGAAACTTGTTCAATCAAGATTGAAATATTGTTCTGAAACAACTAATGAGTATAAACGAATGTATGAAATAAAACAACAAGTTGTAAATTCTTATATTGAAGATGTTGCTAAACTTAAGCGTAAGATTGCTGATTTAGAACAGGATAACAACAAATTAAAAAAGTTATCACGCGTCGTCATATGTGCTTGAACGTATTTTCAACATAAAACCGGATGGGAAAGATTCTGAGCAAAACACGAAAGGTATTGGCTCAGAGTTTCATCAAGTTCCACCACCGGAAAAGTTTGCATTTTATGATGATGAAAAGGTCGAAAAAGCTTTCAACATGGTAGATCAATTGCCAGATAACATTGACATAACCTATTCCAAATCTGATGATTCTAGTGATTCAGAGGTGGTAGGTAAGGTCGTTGAAAATGTGTTGAAAGAAGAGTCAGTTGATACAGGTAAATCTGAATCACAGGATGAAAATGATGGTAATTTTCATGATGGATATCTGAAAAACACAAAATTCGAGACAATTTTGAATGATGATTTAAAAGGATTGGTTTATACCATGATTGGATCAGACAAATTATTCTTAGATGTTGTATTCCCAATTCAGAATGTGATTTCAGAAAAGGTTGATAAAGTTTTCAAAATGGTAGAGATTGAAAAGTCTGAAATTCCAAAGTTTGCTGGAAAAGGTCACAAAACTTTTTATAACAAACCTGGTTACAAGAAGAAAAACATGATGGCTGGGTTGGGATATAAGAAGAAACAGAATTGGAAGAAAAGTGAAACACAAAATTTTCAGGCAAAGATGAATTTTGTTCAAGGAAAAAGTTTTGAAGAAGAGGAAAAATTGAAATTTAGACAACAGTCTGATGAAGAGTTCTGTGCTCAAAAGAAAAAGCAACAACAACAGGTCAAGGATGTGTCCAAGAGAACATGTTTCAAATGTGATCAAATAGGACATCTTGCATGTCACACCCCGACCGCGTATAACATGCAACCGCGGCGGAAACGTCGGGGAGTGTTGAAACAGAATTAATTGTTTCATAACCATGGCATTCAAAGTTGTATTTTATTTATTAAACAAGAGTGTTATATTGTCTTAAACAGGAAACAAAGAGTTCATAACAAAATTAAACTAGTCTATCTTCATTTTTAGTCTCTAAGGCACAGGTCCGCCCTAGTGTCACGATCATCATCCTACGCAATAGCTCCTGAAAACACATGTGAAAATAGGTACATCAGCATAAAAATGCATGTGAGATACATAAGATTTGTGAAAAGAGGATTCATGACTTATGAGTTTAGAAAAAGTTGTTTAACAAAAGTCAGTCATGAACCTTGTAAATTGTTTTGTTTTGTTTTGTAAATCATTCAAAAAGCGATGATATGTATAAATAAGAGAATAATGTAAGGTTAAATGAATAACCAAGTAATATGAGTTTGTATAAGATAAGTTGTTTTGTAAATCAATGTCTTGTGAAAATAAGTTGTTTATGTAAAACGTAATATGTCAAATATTGAAATGATTTAAGTAACGCTACGACATGTAATGTCATACAAACACTTATATATAGGAAGTACCAGCGGCGTATCCACCATGCTTGTATCATATCACACACGCCTCGTTACTCAAATCACTTACTCAAACCAACCACCAATGTAAATTGTTTATGTATAAATGAATTGTCATGTGCTAATGTGTAAACCATATCAAAATGTCTATGTCCAATGTAAACCACTAAATGTGTATATCAATGTCAAAATGTTTATGTTTAATGTAGATCATGTAATGTGTACCCAAAAATATCATGTATGGTAAGTGAAATATATCAACTAAACCATATGTAAAATGCACAAAAACAAGGTATTGAAGTAAAACATGGTTTAAATCAAAGTTATGTTTTGTGGAACAAATGCATGCTATACTGATACGAACATTTATGCGGTATTGTGAAAATGCATACATCCAAGCCTTGAGACTGTGGCGATAAACCCTTAAACAAATTAAAGGTTTATCTAAGTTATGTGTATCGAATTCGGTCATTCCTTTCATCCAAACCTACCCAGGATGTCCGGAACGGGAGTTGTCAATTCCTATGGTACCACTACCTACTAACGAACGGCGTAGCTAATGTTAATGCATGTATTGTTCCATTGTAAACAACCCAAATGTCATACCAAAATGTAAACATGTGATGAAAATGACTATACTAAGTATGCACACAATGGGCATACATAGCATGAAATGTAATGTGAAACAATGTACTAAGTATGCACACAATGGACATACATAGCATGAAATGTAATGTGAAACAATGTACTAAGTATGCACACAATGGACATACATAGCATGAAATGCAATGTAAAACAATGTACTAAGTATGCACACAATGGACATACATAGCATGAAATGTAATGTAAAACAATGTACTAAGTATGCACACAATGGACATACATAGCATGAACACAATGAAATCATGTACTATAAATGTACTAATGAACATAGCAAGTATATGATGTCAAAAGCAGGAAAGCACGAAAGTAACAAGTAGGCACATGTGTTTCACCCCAAAACAGTTTGGAAAACAGTAAAAGAGGGGTCTATGTACTCACTTGAGATTGCTCAGAAGTCCTAAGATAACCACCAAGCAATGCTAGAGATCACGGAATCAAACGGCACCTAATATAGGTAACTATGTTAATAAACCGGACCTAATATCGGAGGATCGGATAGAATGAGGGTTCGTAAACCAAACGAGTATGGAGACTCGTGTAATATGGTTTAACAAAGCCCACATACTAAAACAAAACTTAACCTAAGTGTTTGTGACCCATTACGACCCGTTTAGGTAGCTTATGCTACTTTAACGCGTCGTTCGCGTAAAACGCGTTCGGAACGCCTAGCTAGTCCTATGACAAGTAAAATATGCCTTAACATGTCTAATATTGTTGTCAAATCAGTTTAGATGTCAAAAGTTATGTTACATATGTTAAAAATGAATTTTGGCGTCAAATGGGTATTTTGGTAATTTACCTAAGGCATATAAACTACCTATCATACAACTACTTAAACGAAGCGACCATAAGGTATAACCTTGGAGGATTATTCCCTATATACTATGGTCACCTAATGTGTTTGGTCGGATCCTAATGATCGACCAAATGGGTCGGGTTCGAAGGTATAAGCGATTTATTAGATCGCTTACCCTTACGACCCTAGACAACGTGGTAATCATTAGGCATAGTCACAAGGGACTATAACCATCGTGATTACAATCACGTTGCGAAGTTCAAACGAACTTCGCATTGACCATAAACTGGTCAATGCAGAAAGTCAAACAAAGTTTGACTTTCGTACTCGAAAAGCAATAAAAGAACGAAGGAATACTTACGAAGGGTCCCCGAATGCTAATCTAGATCAAAATAACTCAGGTATGAAGCAATGGTTCCAACTTAGAGTCTTTTTTATCAGATTCTTGTGAGGAATGAGTGAAAATGTGATGGGTATTTATAGGATTTGCCGAACCGTTAGGATCGTTTCTTGGAAAATGTGATCGAATCTCGTGCGTACATTTGTTGGAAAGTTGTGGTAACTAAAAATGGCCCCTAATGAGCTGAAAGGGCAAGTGTGAGTGTGTGGTTGTGAGTTAATCAGCTGAAATCTGCTGACTAATCAGTCTTATCTGATCTGGGAGCCTGACGCGGGCCGCGTAAGGATACACATAGATCTTACGCGGGCCGCCTGGCCTGTACAGATCAGAGTTAAGTTTCAGCAATGACAGTTTTGGTCCCTGCACGTGTTTAAGGCCATTTCCGACACTTCTAAGGCCCGTAAAGCCAACTTTAAGGCCCTAAAATGATGCCTAAACATTGTGGACATGAAACATGCTCAAAAATATGTCGGATGTTGGTTCGTTTGGTCGTACGATCGCGATGATCGCTTAATTACGACGGAATGCGCACAAGCGCGACAAACGATCCAAATGACGCGACGAATGGATTTTTCTTATGCCAAACACTAAAATAAAATATTTTAGTGCTTACATAAATTTTTGGATGTCCGGATGTATTCAGAACGTGAGTTATGTGCAAAAGTGCAAACTTGTGCACTTTTTGACGCTTTTAGTCCCTGAATGACCCAAAAGTTTATTTTAGCACACCGAACCCCTCAAAGCCTATTTCTAAGCTACATAAAGGATATTTAAGGTGTGTTTAACTCATGGTCATATTCCGGAATGTTTGTTACTGTTCAAATTGGCATACTTTCGCAGTTTGTCAAGTTTAGTCCCTGTAGGCGAATTAACTTGTTTTTGCCATACCAAAGCCTTCAAAACTTATTTCTAAGTCATGTAAAGGTTATTTAAGGTATGTTGAGTATATGTTGATGTTTCGGAGTATTTTTCGCATTAAACTGATTACGTTTACGCACCAGTTTGCGTATAACTCTCCAGAAAGTGATATAGAGTTTGAAATTGAATAAAAGTCAAAACATGAAAAATGTAAAACACAACCAAACATCCATTGGGATCAAATAACATTGTTTTATTGATAATAGAACTGTTCACAATGATTACAAGCGCATATGTTACAGTCTCCCCTACTTAGAGGTAACTCGTGGAAAAAGATGCGGATATTTCGCCTTCATTTGATCTTCGCGTACCCAAGTAAACTCGGGTCCACGTTTAGCTTCCAGCGAACTTTGACCAAAGGAATGCGCTTGTGTTTGAGCCACTTGACTTCACGTTCCATGATTTCCACTGGCTTCTCAACAAATTTCAGTGTTTTGCCAACACGAATTTCGTCAAGCGGTATGTGGAGGTTCTCATCAGCTAAACACCTCTTGAGATTGGACATGTGAAAAGTTGGATGAACATTTCCAAGTTCAGGAGGTAACTCAAGTCTGTAGGCTACCTTACCGATTCTTTCGACGATCTTGAATGGTCCAACGTATCTAGGTGCAAGTTTTCCTTTCTTTCCAAATCTGATCACACATTTCCAAGGTGAGACCTTAAGTAATACTCGATCACCGACTTGAAATTCCAAGGGTTTGCATTTTGGGTCCGCGTAACTCTTTTGACGGCTTCTAGCTGTCTGAAGGTTATCGCGAACTTTCTTGACCTTATCAGTTGTCTCTAAAATGAGGGCAGGTCCAGTAAGCTGAGCCTCGCCGATCTCATTCCAGCAGACTGGTGAACAACATTTTCGACCATAGAGAGCCTCGAAAGGAGCCATTTTGATGCTGGTGTGATAACTGTTGTTGTAGGAGAATTCAATTAACGGAAGATGTGAATCCCAACTACCACCAAAGTCGATCACACAAGCTCTAAGCATATCCTCCAGAGTCTGGATTGTTCTTTCAGATTGACCATCCGTTTGCGGATGATAAGCTGTGCTCTGATTAAGTTGGGTCCCCATAGCAGATTGCATGGTTCTCCAAAAATGAGAAGTGAAACGAGCATCTCTGTCAGAAATGATGTTTAAAGGAACACCATGTTGAGCTAGAATTTCATCCACATAGATTTTAGCAAGTTTGTTAGCAGAAAAATCCTCACGGATTGGCAAGAAATGCGCTGACTTAGTAAGACGATCAACAACTACCCAGATGGCATCATGACCTTTCTTTGTGCGTGGAAGTTTAGTAATGAGATCCATAGTAATGTTTTCCCATTTCCAAACTGGGATCTCTGGTTGTACCAATAAACCTGAAGGACGCTGATGTTCAGCCTTAACCTTAAGACAAGTAAGGCATTTTGATACGTATAAGGCAATGTCTTTCTTCATACCAGGCCACCAATAATGAATACGAAGATCCTTATACATTTTATCCGAGCCCGGATGAATAGAATAACGAGACTTATGGGCTTCATCCATAAGCAAGGTACGAAGATCATCCTGGCTTGGGACCCACAAACGGTCAATGAAGTAATACGATCCATTGTCCTTCAGTTCCAGATCAGGTGTTATGTGATAGGGAAATTCCTTATCCATCAAACCTTGTGAAATACAAGATTGTTGAGCCTGAGAAATGCGTGCTTGGATATCGGATCGAGCTTGAATAACAGATTGAACTCGTACACAATGAAGCTTAGTACGTTCCTTACGACTCAATGCATCAGCTACGACATTCGCCTTACCAGGATGGTAGCGAATTTCGCAGTCATAGTCGTTTAAAAGCTCAACCCAACGTCGTTGCCTCATGTTGAGTTCTTTCTGATTGAAGATATGCTGAAGACTTTTGTGGTCCGTGAAAACCACACATTTTGTACCATATAAATAGTGTCTCCAGATTTTAAGAGCGAAGACAACTGCACACAACTCAAGATCATGAGTGGTGTAGATCTTCTCATGTATCTTCAACTGCCTCGATGCATATGCTATGACTTTGTTCCTTTGCATCAGAACACAACCAAGACCCAGTTTAGATGCATCGCAATAAATGACGAAATCATCATTGCCCTCAGGCAAAGTTAGAACAGGCGCGTCGCAAAGCTTCCACTTCAAGTGTTGAAAAGCTTCCTCTTGTTTGAATCCCCAGTCAAAGGGTTTGTTTTTCTGAGTTAGAGCAGTTAGAGGAACTGCAATCTTTGAGAAGTTCTCAATGAAGCGGCGGTAATAACCCGCTAGACCAAGAAAAGAACGAACTTCAGTAGGAGTAGTAGGCGTATCCCAATCCTTAATCGCACTGATCTTGGAGGGATCTACATGAATACCTTGTTCGTTGATGATATGTCCTAAGAATTGAACTTCTTTAAGCCAGAATTCACACTTGGAGAATTTGGCGAAAAGTTGCTCTTTCTTTAGGAGTTCCAGAGTAAGACGAAGATGTTGCTCGTGATCAGCTCGCGTCTTAGAATAAATCAAGATGTCGTCAATAAAAACAATGACGAACTGATCCAAATAAGGCTTGCAGACCCTATTCATTAAGTCCATGAAAACAGCGGGAGCATTAGTCAAACCGAATGGCATGACTGTAAACTCGTAATGCCCATACCGAGTGCGGAACGCCGTCTTGGGAATATCTTCTTCATGCACACGAAGTTGATGATATCCGGAACGTAGATCAATCTTCGAAAAATAAGAAGCGCCCTGTAACTGATCAAAGAGATCATCTATGCGAGGTAGGGGATATCGATTCTTGATGGTAAGCTTGTTAAGCTCACGATAATCGATACACATCCTAAAGGATCCATCCTTCTTCTTGACAAAAAGAACGGGAGGACCCCAAGGTGAAAAGCTGGGACGGATAAAGCCTTTGTCAGAGAGCTCCTGAAGCTGCTTAGACAACTCTTGCATCTCAGATGGTGCAAGACGATATGGAGCTCTGGCAATGGGATTTGCACCAGGTACGAGATCAATGCGGAACTCGACTTGGCGTGCTGGGGGTAGACCCGGTAACTCTTCAAGGAATACTTCAGAATAATCCCGAACGACAGGAATATCTGAAATAGACTTACCCTTGCCTTTATCTGCTGTAACATGTGCTAAGAAAGCCACATAGTTCTTCCATAGATACTTCCGAGCTTTAAAACAAGACATGAGCTTAAGACCACCAGACGGTTTCTCACCTTGAACCTGTAGGATCTCGCCTGTCGAAAGCGGCACACGAACGATCTTCTCGAAACAAACTACCTCCACGTGATGCTTGGATAACCAATCCATTCCCACAATAACGTCGAAGCTTCCAAGTTGCATAGGCGTGAGGTCGATAGGAAAAAGATGGTCGTTAAGGTTTAATTGGCAGTTGTGAAGAACAAAATCAAGAACAATGGGTTCACCACTAGCAACCTCTACTGTCAAAGGTTTACCTAGTTTCGTTCTAGACACGCGAAGCAATGGCTCAAAAGATAAAGACACAAAACTCTTATCGGCACCCGAATCAAAGAGAACAGATGCAGGCTGATTATTAATAAAGAACGTACCGTTCACCACTTCGTTGTCTGCTTGTGCCTCTTGGCCATTCATGTTGAAGACTCGCCCTCGAGCTTGAGCCTGATTCTGATTTAGATTCTGATTCTGGTTAGCTAGCCTTGGGCACCGGTTTCTGTAGTGGATCAGATCCCCACAGTTATAACAAGCACCTGGTGGGTAGTGTGGTCGCGCAGCTTGACCCTGTTGCTGAGCAGGAGGCTGAGCAACTTGTTGAGCCGGGTTCTGAACTGCCCGATTCTGAGCAAACCGACAAACATCGACAAGATGACCTGACTTCCCACAGTTAGTACAGAAACGGCACTGATGTTGCGGCTGATGGTGACTGTTGCATCTATTGCACAAAGGTGCATTCCCTGAATACGGCTTCTTCGCTGGAGGCTGTGTGGGTTGGTTGGGAGCTGCCTGGTTAGCTTGGGCAGTGACAGCATAGTTTTGGGAGGCCTTACACTTCCTTGCCCTTTTTGATGAACCAGAATCCTTTCCATTCTTGTTTTGACCTTTCTTGCTATCTTCTTTGTCAGATGTCTGTTTCTTGCCCTTGTCACCCTTCCTGTGTAACTTATTCTTCCGAATCTGCGACTCAGTCAATGTCGCTGATAACTCGATAGCCTGATGGAGTGTAGCAGGGTTACTACCAGTAATGATGTCTTGCACTGAGTCAGGTAGGCCGTCGATGTACCTTTCGATAGCCTTGTCGAGTGGGCTAACCATTGTTGGGCATAGCAGACTCAACTCCTCAAACCTATCAGTATATGCCCTGTGCTTGCCACTATCTTGCTTCAAGTCATCAAACTCTTTCTCCAACGCTCGCTGTTCATGGCGAGGACAGAATTCCCTCATCATAAGGGCCCTAAGTTCAGCCCAAGTTTGTGCTAGAGCAACTTCTGCACCACGGTCTCTCATAACCCCGTTCCACCATGTGAGAGCCCTCTTCTGAAACACGCTCGAAGAAAACTCGACCTTGCGATTATCCGGACACTGCACGTGGCGGAAAGTATTCTCAATGCTCTCGAACCATTGAAGAAGCCCAGTCGCTCCTTCAGAACCACTAAACTTGAGTGGTTTAGCCGATTTAAAATCCTTGTATTTGCATGGAGCATTGTTGTTGTTGTTTTTGGCTTGGTGCCATTGAGCAAAGAGATTTGGAAATTGAGCAGCCATCTGCTGCGCAATAATTTCTGCCAGTTCGGCAGTCGCTATCTGGTTCTCGCGTCGAGGAGGCATTCTAAAAGAGGAAATCACGAAAGGAAACAAGTGAGATGATTGGATGAAGAGAATGAGATGAAGCAAAATCAACAAAAGCAAAGATGGTGGTCATTCGTCCGCATTACCAAGCAAACAAATGACACACAGTGACTAATCAAAGTAAATGGGTCAAAAATAATGTATCGCGAAGACATGCTCGCCTATAAGTGAACACTCATCCCAAGAATTCCCAGGTAAGCACAACTGGTCTCGCGTCTGATGAGATATATACGAAGTGCTTGCCTAGACAGAAAACCCAGAATACAGGCATTCACTCTTCCAGTTTGCACGTGTTCATATTATTTAAAACCCAAAACGTTAACGAGATTTTGAAAATTTGAAGGCACAAGGCCAAAAATTTAGTCAAACTGGAAGGGTTCAAAACCTTACAAAAGAGGGTTCAAAACCCTTGTAATAAATCATCCAAAAACAGATGATTGTTTTTCAAAAATCGTTTTGGAAAATTTGGTTTTTGTTTTGATAATCACCTAAGGATAGGTGATGTACATGTTTTAAGATCTAAACACAAGATAACTTGTGTTAGGGTCCTAGAAAGGTTATAGTCTAGGTCAAAGCATTACTAATAACCTAATTCCCTATAACCATTGGCTCTGATACCAACTCTTCTGTCACACCCCGACCGCGTATAACATGCAACCGCGGCGGAAACGTCGGGGAGTGTTGAAACAGAATTAATTGTTTCATAACCATGGCATCAAAGTTGTATTTTATTTATTAAACAAGAGTGTTATATTGTCTTAAACAGGAAACAAAGAGTTCATAACAAAATTAAACTAGTCTATCTTCATTTTTAGTCTCTAAGGCACAGGTCCGCCCTAGTGTCACGATCATCATCCTACGCAATAGCTCCTGAAAACACATGTGAAAATAGGTACGTCAGCATAAAAATGCCTGTGAGATACATAGGATTTGTGAAAAGAGGATTCATGACTTATGAGTTTAGAAAAAGTTGTTTAACAAAAGTCAGTCATGAACCTTGTAAATTGTTTTGTTTTGTAAATCATTCAAAAAGCGATGATATGTATAAATAAGAGAATAATGTAAGGTTAAATGAATAACCAAGTAATATGAGTTTGTATAAGATAAGTTGTTTTGTAAATCAATGTCTTGTGAAAATAAGTTGTTTATGTAAAACGTAATATGTCAAATATTGAAATGATTTAAGTAACGCTACGACATGTAATGTCATACAAACACTTATATATAGGAAGTACCAGCGGCGTATCCACCATGCTTGTATCATATCACACACGCCTCGTTACTCAAATCACTTACTCAAACCAACCACCAATGTAAATTGTTTATGTATAAATGAATTGTCATGTGTTAATGTGTAAACCATATCAAAATGTCTATGTCCAATGTAAACCACTAAATGTGTATATCAATGTCAAAATGTTTATGTTTAATGTAGATCATGTAATGTGTACCCAAAAATATCATGTATGGTAAGTGAAATATATCAACTAAACCATATGTACAATGCACAAAAACAAGGTATTGAAGTAAAACATGGTTTAAATCAAAGTTATGTTTTGTGGAACAAATGCATGCTATACTGATACGAACATTTATGCGGTATTGTGAAAATGCATACATCCAAGCCTTGAGACTGTGGCGATAAACCCTTAAACAAATTAAAGGTTTATCTAAGTTATGTGTATCGAATTCGGTCATTCCTTTCATCCAAACCTACCCAGGATGTCCGGAACGGGAGTTGTCAATTCCTATGGTACCACTACCTACTAACGAACGGCGTAGCTAATGTTAATGAATGTATTGTTCCATTGTAAACAACCCAAATGTCATACCAAAATGTAAACATGTGATGAAAACGACTGTACTAAGTATGCACACAATGGGCATACATAGCATGAAATGTAATGTGAAACAATGTACTAAGTATGCACACAATGGACATACATAGCATGAAATGTAATGTGAAACAATGTACTAAGTATGCACACAATGGACATACATAGCATGAAATGCAATGTAAAACAATGTACTAAGTATGCACACAATGGACATACATAGCATGAAATGTAATGTAAAACAATGTACTAAGTATGCACACAATGGACATACATAGCATGAACACAATGAAATCATGTACTATAAATGTACTAATGAACATAGCAAGTATATGATGTCAAAAGCAGGAAAGCACGAAAGTAACAAGTAGGCACATGTGTTTCACCCCAAAACAGTTTGGAAAACAGTAAAAGAGGGGTCTATGTACTCACTTGAGATTGCTCAGAAGTCCTAAGATAACCACCAAGCAATGCTAGAGATCACGGAATCAAACGGCACCTAATATAGGTAACTATGTTAATAAACCGGACCTAATATCGGAGGATCGGATAGAATGAGGGTTCGTAAACCAAACGAGTATGGAGACTCGTGTAATATGGTTTAACAAAGCCCACATACTAAAACAAAACTTAACCTAAGTGTTTGTGACCCATTACGACCCGTTTAGGTAGCTTATGCTACTTTAACGCGTCGTTCGCGTAAAACGCGTTCGGAACGCCTAGCTAGTCCTATGACAAGTAAAATATGCCTTAACATGTCTAATATTGTTGTCAAATCAGTTTAGATGTCAAAAGTTATGTTACATATGTTAAAAATGAATTTTGGCGTCAAATGGGTATTTTGGTAATTTACCTAAGGCATATAAACTACCTATCATACAACTACTTAAACGAAGCGACCATAAGGTATAACCTCGGAGGATTATTCCCTATATACTATGGTCACCTAATGTGTTTGGTCGGATCCTAATGATCGACCAAATGGGTCGGGTTCGAAGGTATAAGCGATTTATTAGATCGCTTACCCTTACGACCCTAGACAACGTGGTAATCATTAGGCATAGTCACAAGGGACTATAACCATCGTGATTACAATCACGTTGCGAAGTTCAAACGAACTTCGCATTGACCATAAACTGGTCAATGCAGAAAGTCAAACAAAGTTTGACTTTCGTACTCGAAAAGCAATAAAAGAACGAAGGAATACTTACGAAGGGTCCCCGAATGCTAATCTAGATCAAAATAACTCAGGTATGAAGCAATGGTTCCAACTTAGAGTCTTTTTTATCAGATTCTTGTGAGGAATGAGTGAAAATGTGATGGGTATTTATAGGATTTGCCGAACCGTTAGGATCGTTTCTTGGAAAATGTGATCGAATCTCGTGCGTACATTTGTTGGAAAGTTGTGGTAACTAAAAATGGCCCCTAATGAGCTGAAAGGGCAAGTGTGAGTGTGTGGTTGTGAGTTAATCAGCTGAAATCTGCTGACTAATCAGTCTTATCTGATCTGGGAGCCTGACGCGGGCCGCATAAGGATACACATAGATCTTACGCGGGCCGCCTGGCCTGTACAGATCAGAGTTAAGTTTCAGCAATGACAGTTTTGGTCCCTGCACGTGTTTAAGGCCATTTCCGACACTTCTAAGGCCCGTAAAGCCAACTTTAAGGCCCTAAAATGATGCCTAAACATTGTGGACATGAAACATGCTCAAAAATATGTCGGATGTTGGTTCGTTTGGTCGTACGATCGCGATGATCGCTTAATTACGACGGAATGCGCACAAGCGCGACAAACGATCCAAATGACGCGACGAATGGATTTTTCTTATGCCAAACACTAAAATAAAATATTTTAGTGCTTACATAAATTTTTGGATGTCCGGATGTATTCAGAACGTGAGTTATGTGCAAAAGTGCAAACTTGTGCACTTTTTGACGCTTTTAGTCCCTGAATGACCCAAAAGTTTATTTTAGCACACCGAACCCCTCAAAGCCTATTTCTAAGCTACATAAAGGATATTTAAGGTGTGTTTAACTCATGGTCATATTCCGGAATGTTTGTTACTGTTCAAATTGGCATACTTTCGCAGTTTGTCAAGTTTAGTCCCTGTAGGCGAATTAACTTGTTTTTGCCATACCAAAGCCTTCAAAACTTATTTCTAAGTCATGTAAAGGTTATTTAAGGTGTGTTGAGTATATGTTGATGTTCCGGAGTATTTTTCGCATTAAACTGATTACGTTTACGCACCAGTTTGCGTATAACTCTCCAGAAAGTGATATAGAGTTTGAAATTGAATAAAAGTCAAAACATGAAAAATGTAAAACACAACCAAACAACCATTGGGATCAAATAACATTGTTTTATTGATAATAGAACTGTTCACAATGATTACAAGCACAGATGTTACATTGCACGCAAGTTTCAAAATCTGAAACCTGTTGATGTTGAGACGAAAAAGAAGTCTGTTTATGTTGAAAAAACAGAAATCTGAAGTTGTGACTCAGAAGTCAACAAAGTTTGATTCTAAGCAAACTTGGAAGCCGAAAATGTCAAAGGCTGACTCACAACAAACCTGGAAATCAGAGACACCCAGATTTAGAACAACACAAAGTTGGAAAACAACTGTTGATGCAACAAAACCAAACCAGTTTTGGAAACCAAAAGTTGTTGTTCAAAATCAAAATGTTCAAAAAGAGTCACATTTTTACAAACGAGGTACTCCTAAAGGTCAAACATGGAGTGTTAAGAAACAAATGATTTCTGTAAAAGATGAGAAAATTGAAGTTAAAGATGAAAAAGTCTTTGTTCAGAATGAAAAAGATTTTCTGAAATTAAATGATGCATATTGTGTTGAAAGCCTAAGGTCCAACAGACCTGGGCTAAATTGTTTAGGTGATTGAGTAAGTGTAAATGTGCAGGTGCTCAAGAAAACTGAAGAGTGTGAGAATGGAAATCGGAGCAGCCTGGCACAAGAAGAAGAGGTGATTGAGTTTGTTTGTTTTCTGTACATAAATAAACAATATTTCAAAAACCCTAAAAATTGAAAATTTTGAAAAACCAAAAATATGTTTTGATTTTGTCAAAAATATTCAAAAATATGTTAATTGAATACGCCGAAACCCTCACGGCTGAACAAACATGATTACTTTCACAAGATTGAAAAACGGTTTTTAAACTGTCGAAAATCAATGGGTTGTAAATCATGGGGGTATGTTATATTTTCTGCAAATCAGTGCATGAAAAGCAGAAAATGGATGGCGAGACAAAGCTATCAGTATCGGTTTGTCAAATTTTCTTTAAATGGTTTTGAATTTTAGGGGGAGTAATATTGTCAGAAAATCCAAAAACATTAGAAAATTTGAAAAAGCCAAAAACATGATAAAATTCAAAAATTGAGTTTTTGTGTAAAAAGAGGAAATGATAGTACATCAGTAGACAGTTACAGTATGCTAAAGAAATGTAATGTTTAAATAGCGTTAAACAGTCTCACTGATGATATGCCGATAGATTTTTATACATTTAGTAAACTTGTTCGGGATATAAACTTAAATTCAAACTTGCTTATTTCGTGGGGAACACTACTTGGATATATAGGTAACCCCTGAAATCTCGTTTTGAAGGATCCATCTTTCTGAGATACTAGGTCTTTATGCTTAGTGATATCTGGGGTATTATTCCGGGACTTCTGATTTTGCGGAAGCAATGGCCTAGTCCCCGCATAATACTTTCCACATTGCTTGAAATATAGCGCAGCCCTCAGCAAATTGATGAAACAATAAAATTGATAGTCATTGCTGTTGTAACAAAAGATCCTCTAAAGGGGACACACCAAAAGTCGAGCCGTCATCTCTCTGCTGAATGGAAGTTCTGACATGAGCTCTCACGGTTTCGTACTATAATTTATTCCACTTACAGATATCATCTAGGTATACTCACCTGTAAGACTGAATATTGGGATCTGGATACGGGAGTATATTCAAGAGGTGGGACACATGAATAAGTTTAAGTTCTTAATACATCTAATTCGTATCCTGAATCAGTTGAACTTTGTGTGAAAATTTAAGTGGATCAGTATATCGACAATCTAAGTGAATTGTTTAATTCTTAATGTGTAAATAAGCTCAACGGTACTTGTGACTTGTCAGAAACTGATATGATCCTCTGACGCAAACTCAAACAAAAATATTGTGTGTAAATATGTTTGTAAATATTTCTTTACTGCTTTATATTTCAGAAAATTCAAAAAGATTTTGATTTCTGTTTTATTTTCGACAACCGATGTCTGGATGCTGAGTTTCAAAATCTAAGTATGCTGATCGTGTTTCTGAAAATAAACAAGTTCATTAATTTGAAACTTGAAGTTTTATAATCAAAAATCAAAAACAGTTTGTGATATCTCCAAGGTCATTAATTTGGACTTGGATGATTAACTGTGAGGCAGTTGGATGCTTATATTGTTAAAATCTATAATAGAGCCAGTTTTCGATGTTGGATTCTTAAATTCTGCCAAATCTTTAAAGATTGTTGATAGGGGGAGAGTATCAAGTAATCCTGGATATATTTCATATTATTATATCTTAGTCCCAGGATCTTGATTTAGAAAGTTTAATAGAGCCAGGTTACGATACCTGGACAACTGAAAATATTTTCACTGTAAAATGTTTTACTTATGAATGTATGAGATTTGCAGATGGTATTCCAGATTACGATCCCGATAGCCGAGTCTAAGGGGGAGTCTGAAGATGAGCTCAACGAAAGGGGGAGCGTGCATTCACGGAGCCACGTAACTATCCCAGAGGAGCTTGTAACCGAAAAGCCAGGTGTCGATCCCAAAGCACGGAAGCTTGACGAAAGGGGGAGCCTGAAGAGTCTACCGAAAGGAAGAAGCTGAAGCTGAAGACAGATTCACGGGGATTCTGTACTCAGTAAGAGAGAAAAAGATAAGATGCTACGAGTTTGACTAAATGTTTGAGATTGACTGCGGCAATATCCAAGGGGGAGTCTGTTAGTGCAGTATGTCTGTCGCCTCCGTCATCTCAAGATCGTAGCTGAAAATATTTAAGTCTAGTCTTATATTGTAATATTAGATAGAAAAAGGCAAGGTGGCATATTTGTAAATAAGAAAAGATTCCTTATTACCTTGACCTATATAAAGAAGTCTTAGGGCTTAGCTTGGAGACTTTTGCACATTTCGAGCTTAGGAGATCTAGTGTTAGAGAGAGAAGCTAGAGAGAGAAAGTGCTCCACGTGATTCAGGTTCTTGTACAATTTTAGATCTGATTAGTAGAATCACGATTATATTACGTTCTCGTGTGTTCGATCACGATCGTGTACGGATTTCGCACGTCACATGTTCGGTTCGCAATCGAAACGGAGTCAAAACCGATCCTAACATAGTGGGAGAGCATAGCCATGGACTTTATAACCAAGCTACCGCACACGTCATCAGGTCACGACAACATTTGGGTTGTGGTCGACCGTTTGACTAAATCAGCTCACTTTCTGCCAATACGAGAAGGCTACAAGGTAGAACGATTAGCCCGAATCTACACCGACGAGATCATTTGTAATCATGGAACGCCTCGTGACATCATTTCTGACCGTGATGCTCGGTTTACCTCGCGACTATGGGAAACGTTTCAAACGGCACTCGGTACATCGCTTAATTTAAGCACCGCCTTCCACCCTCAAACCGACGGTCAGACTGAGAGTACGATTCGTACTGTGGAAGACATGCCCCGTTCGTGTGTCTTAGACTTTGGTGGTAATTGGGATAAATACCTGCCGTTAGTCGAATTCTCGTATAACAACAGCTACCATTCTAGCATACAAATGGCACCATTCGAGGCATTATACGGAAGAAGATGTCGATCGCCTATTGTATGGCACGAGATCGGTCATTCACAACTAACCGGTCCTGAGCTATTACAAGAAACGACAGACAAAATTTTCCAAATCCGAGACAACCTGGTGAAAGCTCGGGATCGCCAGAAAAGTTACGCCGATAAAAAGCGCAAGCCCCGTGAATTTGGCGTTGGTGACCACATACTCCTAAAGGTATCACCTTGGAAGGGTGTGGTCCGATTCGGCAAGAAAGGGAAACTCGCGCCTCGATATGTTGGACCTTTTAAGATTCTGGAAAGGATCGGAAAAGTCGCCTACAGACTCGAATTACCGGAGGAACTTAGTAACGTCCACCCGACTTTCCACGTGTCAAACCTCCGAAAGTGTCTCGCCAACCATGATTTACATGCCTCTCTAGACGATCTACAAGTGAACAAAACATTACACTTCGTGGAAAAGCCTGTCGAAATCATGGATCATCAAACCAAGCAGCTCAGACGCTCACGCATTCCTATTGTGAAAGTCCGATGGGAAGGCAAACGGGGCGCAGAGTTCACTTGGGAACTCGAAAGCGACATGAAGGCTAAGTACCCGCAGCTGTTTAAAGAGAAAGTCTAGAAAGAGAAAGTTCTCAAACGTGATTCACGGTGATGTACAACTTTCAGCTTAATTTCGGGATGAAATTCCCTAAACAAAGGGAGGCTGTAACACCCCGTGTTTTCATAAGTGAAAGTCAAAGTCAAGGTCAAAGTCAACGACCGATTTCGCGCAACTTGACTCGTAGAAATTTCTTTATTTTATTTGTATTATGTGGAGTAAGTGTTGTTAATGCAATAATCGAGGTGTGTTAATCGTTAATCAATCGACTTACGACTGTGAAATACAGGAAGTAACAATGTGATAAAGTTAACTAATCAATAATCAAGCTATGCTAATCGAATCGACTTCTAATCGCAACCTGAGCCCTGGATTTTACTTGTTATTATACGTGTGTGTGTGTGCCTTATGTGTTACATGTGCATGTCTATTTATGTTATGTTGTGTAAGCAAGCGAACTCAATCGAAACTCGAAATCTAACTCGAGATGCAGTCGAACCCGAATCGTGAACGAACTACTATAAATGGTGAAAAATAGATCATGCGAGATATGAGTGTTTGGGACTGAGAGTAATTTGACTAGGAGAATCTGTCGTATCGCATCAATCGCAATCGAAATCGAATCAGCAAAAATCGCCACGTCAAACACACTAACCAAGAACCATCCGGTCGAATAGCCATCCGACCGGATAGCCACTTGGTGAAGGATGACAGGTGCCATCCGATCGAATCGCCATCCGACCGGACAGTCACCCAGGCGATGTGCCATCCGACCGAACAGCCCTTTCCTCTTTTGGCATCCTATAAATACCCCTGTCATTGTCACTCTTTCCACTTTTGGAATTCCCTGTTCGACCAGCACGCTTAACTCAACCTTTACTCAGATTTCTCCCGATTCCGGTAAGATCTCGTCCTAAATCTTGTACTTTCATGATCTACACGCACTCCTACACCTTTCTATCTTTTAAATCTTAACTTTTAACCGTGAAATCACTAGATTTCGGGTGTTCTAAGGTGACGTCATCATGTGTTCTTCAAGAACCTCATGTTTTGACCTCAATCCACCAAGAACAACTTAGATCTAGCCGATTTCCCCATAGATCTTGTAAAGATCTTGACACAAGTATGGAGAAAAAGGATTGAAAGATGGTTTTACCCTTCTTTCAACTCTTTCGCACTCCAAGTACCCAAAACCGATAGGATCCGACCCTGAACTAGTCTTCTACTCAATTATAGTGTCGTACTAGTTCAAGATCCGGATTCTACTCATGAGACTATCGACTTCGGGTTAACCAAGAATAACTGCCTCAAGCCGGTAACCGGCCGGACTGGGGTGATTCCTGGTCAAGTTGGTCAACTGGGTTGAACTAGGGGTTCTGTTGGCTAACACGTCGTCAAAGTGACTCGACATAACGACAAACCTTCAAGACGACCAAGTGTAGAACGAACAGGACAATCAGAACGAATTGCCATTCGACCGGATTACCATCCGACCCGGATAGGCAACCCGAACGAATTGCCACCCGAACGGATTACATTTGGGTCCCACCTTTAAACAACCTTAATTAAAGTTTGGGTATTGAACGAATTGCAATCCGATCGAACGACCATCTAGAAGGATTACTCTTCGGATCATGAGATACTAAGACTTTAAAAGACTTGACAACTCCCAACATATTCAATTGCACGGATTGCCATCCGATCGAATTACCATTCGATCGAATGACACTTCCGTAGTAATCTAGTTTTCAATAAGTAGCCTCATCTCTAAGTCACCGATCGACCGGATGACCATTCGAACAAATTGCCATCCGCACGACTAGTCATCCGATCGACCGACTTAAAAGATAGAGATACTTAATTGTTTTCTAAATGCTACAACGAAAACTTCAAAAGTCGAACCATCGTACACAAACACATACTCACTATAGGAAGAAACAATCCACTCGAATCGTCATCCGACCGGATCACTATCCGACCGGATGACCACTCGAACGGATTGTTATCCGCATGGGTTGTTGTTCGATCGAATTACCATCCGATCGAACCCCCATCCGACCCTTTCATACCTTGTGACGTTTTACGAATCGCTTATCGTTATGCTACCGATTCTATTCAGGCTAACCGTACTCGCTAAGCGCCCCCTTCAATCTATAATCACTGTGAGTATACTCGATCCCTTTTTGCTTTAAGCACTTTTGGGTGTTACATACGTTACGAATATTCAAACTACAACTATCACACTACGCAAACTATTTGAACGCTAACCGTTAATGCATGTTATACGTGGCTCATGAATGCTTGTTTGTTATGTTTACACATGGAATGATGTCTACCTGCCTTAGCAACGATAGTACTATAGTTTGGACTCAGCACCCGTTCACCCGGGGGTTGTTAAGGATCTTTTACTTGCATGGATTACGGTGGTAATCATGTATTGCGAACTGCCTCGGGCATTCAACCCGCAGTCATTGGTATCGATGGATCTATGTCGATAACTAACGTGCTTCATTTCACTATGTGTACGTGCTGGTTATGCGTAAACGAATTCGAACTCTATATGCTATTATCAAACTTGTATGCTCACCTTTACATTTTATGTATTGACTTTTTTTTAACGTATGTGACAGGTGCTTAGGATGCATATGTGGTAGGATTTTGAAGCTAGAATAACGCTCTAGAGCCCAACAAATGGTTGTCTGTAGATAACAAATCAGGGGTCTCTAGAAGCAGATAAACAATTGCTGTCTATTTGAATCTGAGTTTTCGGAACATAATATTTGACTGGATTTATGTCTGTAATAATTACTTTGTTGTTTGAGATACGGTATGGGACGTATTATTTAAATTGAATAGTATTGATAATTGTTATGGAAACTTCTAGACGATCTGTTTCGCTTAGTGCCATGCCCCGATGATTCCGCCATCGGTTGGGGTGTGACAAGAATGGCGGAAGGGCTTTTTTTGTCTTTTCATTTTTCTTTTATTTTCACAACGAGGTATAATATTTTCTGGCGTCTAAGTTTTTTTTGGCCTTAATTGTATTTATTAAACTTTTTGACGTTTAATTAATTTTTTTATGTCATATATATAATTTTTTGGCGTTGTATCGTTTTCTGGTTAATTTTTTTTGGCGTTTGTGGCGTTTTGTATAATAATTCACAACGAGTAATTAATATTTGCATAAGATTAAAATAAGTCCAATTTTTCTTTTTGGCGTTAATTGAATTTTTTGGCGTTTTAATACCCTTTACAAGGTGCTTTGCCAGCAGCTGTTCTCCCAGTTTTCATTCTACTAGCGTTTTGGTGTTTATAGTTTTTGGCGTTTTATATAATAATGTATTTTATTTATAGAGAATTAGATAACAAAACAACATATAACCTGATATCAATACAATATAAAATGAAAACAAAAATAATTAAAAATGGTAATCTAATTTTTCTTTCCAATCTTCAATGTCATCAGCCTCTTCCTTCTTGAATTTGTTTTTGGCGTTTTGAACCTTTTTTGAATAATTTAGCTAGATGCCAACTTTCCTTCATAAACCATGTCTTTTTCAGAAGAAGCTGCTTAGTGACATCCTGTTTTTTTGTGTGATATTCTTGTTTGGTGGCATGTCATTAAAGATCAACTCTTGCTTGATGCTATTTGTAATAATGGAGTCCAAAATAGCATTTTACACTTGTGTTGAACCCTTTCTTCCGTGCCTATAATCATCAAGAACAAAGCTCACATGATGGCATATCACTGTCATTAGTCTCTTTTTCTTGAATATTTGTCCATCTCATTCAGCAAAATATTATTGAGTTAACCCCTTTAGAAAAAGGATCCATTTCAGTGAAAGCTTTGCCATCTGTGGCGTTTTAAAGGGAGTGGTTTCTAGAGGATATGGCGTTTTTTGTGTTTTTCTGGGTGTCATTAATTTCATTGTGTATAGACACTTCTCTTATAGGAGTTTTTTGGCGCGTAGTTTAGGCGGGACTTTTTATTGTAATAAATGATAGTAATAAAGTAACTGTCTTTTCAGTTGTTGTTTTTGTATTTACTGTGTTGATCAACTTTTATTAGTTTTAAAGGTTATAGACGTCCCATCTTCTAAGTTTGACATTTTTTTAAATGGCCTTATGCAGACCAACATGACAAATACAATAACGGAGTAAATAAAATATTAAGTAGGAAAAATATTTTTTGTTATTTTTGGCGTTTTGTTAGGGTTAACCATATTTAGTATTATTTTGGTGTTTTGCTAATAAAGATAGAAATATATCATTTAATTATCTTAAAAAAAAGATTACATAGAAGAAAAAAAAAGAGGAAAAAAATTAAAATCCTTTGTCAGAAGGTACTTTATCCGAATAGTATCCATCACTTGTGTCATCTTCTTCCTCCTCGGAGTCTTCATCTTGATCTTCCTCCATGTCATCACATTCACTTTCATCAGCTTCTTGTTCCTGAAGATTCTGAAGCCTCCACCTGAACATGTCTTGCATTAACTCAATTTTGAGTCTATTTCTGTGTTGGTACAAGTGGCGTTATGCAATTCTTCCATGAAACCTAGTCGCTGCTTTGTCATGATGTTCTCTAGCCAGTAGACTTCCTGTTCTCCGCTGTCGTATGTAACCGTCACCATGTCTGTTTCATCATCAAAACGCCATGATGTCATGACAGGGCCTGGCTTCACATCTCCTTTGATTGGTCCAAATTTGCTGGTTAACGCTTTCATAAACATATGCGTTTCATGACATTCGTTGTCTAGAGCTATGCCAATGGATAAGATTTACCTCTGTATCTCTTCTTCCATCTTGAGAATTTCCCTGACCGTCTTAACATATGTAGGATCGAGATTCGACCTATACGAGTCGATCAGAAGAGTTCTAATCCAAACCAAAGGCGGAATTCAGTGATTCGGACTTGATTACAGCTTGATTCACACTAGGATTCACTTTAAATGTCTTGTATATTGATTTGAAAGCTTTACAGACCAATTGACACTTCGGCAGCACCTCTGCTCCGGAATCAGCAACGTTCCAAATGAACTCAAGACTCAGCTATTTATAGATGATGGCCAATTCGCATGGAATGGATGTAACATCCGCCAAAAACGGATCTCCGAAACCTGACCCGTTTTAATATCCAATTTCAAATTCCCAAATTAATCTTACAAATAATTTTCATTCATTTATTTTATTGGAATATCTTTAGTTTAAAAAAAACAACCAACATAATATTTATAAAAGCTAGTTTTAGTTAATATCAAAACTTATCAAAACTCAAGGGCTAAACTGAAAATATGAAAGAAAGTTTATTATATTAATTCATGCTAATCAATTGGTGGGCCGTTTCTTTTCCCGTCTAAAGTCGCGTAACCGAAAATTGTTTTCAAATTAAACTTCAATGATCCAATCAATGTTTCGTAACCGATGGCTGATCCGATCATATGAATCGCTAATCTATTGTTTTCCGTTTAGTAGACTTTACACCTCAAATACAAACAGTTAGCAACAACCGTTTCACTAGTTTCTCTACAACTCTACCACTCCTAGTTGCACTAGTCCGACACGGTTCTGATACAACAACGAACACAGCCATCGCATAGTCCTTTCTCTGTTACGAGTAGCCATTGCACCAGTCGCCACTACCATTGGTCTATCCCTGTGTCGTTCGCAGCCTTCGTCACCAGGAAATACCAGCAAACTCTCGCTGCGTTGGTTTATTCTTTGCTCGTTCAAATGCAACATCACCTCGGACGATTTCTTCGATTATCGACTTGAGGTAAGGCTTCAAACCTTGAGTTTTGTACTTTTGTTGCTCGTTCAGGTCATAGATGTTAAAAAAAGGAGATTTCT